>LQNS02276926.1:516127-526265 GCA_001587735.2 Parhyale hawaiensis | reverse complement strand
TAATACTCGCGTTCGCTTAAAGAAAGGAAGATACTTTTGAAAACTTTGTTCGAAATACTTGTAAAAAGTATAATTTTACTACAGCGTGTATATGAGAAATAAATTCATAATAATGAAGAAAAAAAATAATTTATCGCCGTTGAATACCTAGCAATATTAATTAATTAAGGATATAAATATACATAGAGCACAATATTCGTAACATCACCACCAAAATGTCACTTTAATGTCTTTAACGGCTGTCCTCTTATAATGGTTAATTGTGCATTTTTCATCATGGTTAATTATGCACTTTTAGTTCATGACTACTAATATGATTTTACTCTGTAGTATTACTGTGGTTTTAATCAGGTTTTTAGTATTACTGGGATTTCTTGACCTTCCTTTCCTTACGGCTGTAGGGATGAGCTCCACCAAAAACTCTACATACATCAATTTCTCAGGTTAATGCTTCAAAGCTGTCTTATTTGTATGTGATATTAAAGTACATTACATGTAATATCTATGTGCCATTTTTTCTAAAAAATTTTAATGTTCATAGAAATTATGATCAATTGTCAATTATTTATGGTGTCTGACGGTATGATGTATATCGCCTACTGAAGATATATGATTGTGAATTTAGATTCCCTGCTTTGCAACGCATTCCTTATGGTGCGACGAAAAACTAAACTTTATTTGAGGTCTCTGTGATTATTAGAACTCATTTTATCAACACTTACGTGAATCGGCCTCCAGGCCCAATTGCGAGAGGCTCGAGTTCAGTGTCCAGTCAATGTATGGTGTGGTCTATGGTCCGTCAAAAAAGTCACTGACAATTTACTTGATGAGGAAGGTTTTAAAATGTAAGAAGAAATGCGTACGTCAATGATAACATAATTGTTGATGCAAAAGTTGGCTACTATTTCGCGGAAATGCAATAATATCTACTTTAGTCCAGAGCTGTTCGTTATTTCCCCAATGGAGCAAACTGCTTCGGAGACCTGTAAGAGTTGTTTGGTTGATGTTAAACTACGTATGCTGCTCAGCAATAAGTTACTGCTTTCTGCTGCGTGTTTGCACACTCACGAACTTCGTTTAACCAGGAGTTATGAGCATCTGGTGCATGTCGGTGTCTGGTGGGAGTTTAAGTGTTATGGCTCTTGATTGGTCCAAAACTTGACCCAATAGGAAACTCTCATTGAAACACCCGATTCCTATTGGCAAGGGCATTGTATGCTATCGGCTATGCGCCTAATATTTTGGGATTGTTAAATGTCTTAGATTTGCTCACTGTTATCCAGTCTAATTTGACTAACTTTAATTTATGCTGCATCATTGCTGAGCGCTCGATCCACTATTTTCGATCGAGTTTAGCGTTAATCGTAGACCGACTTCGCTTGAGATGGATCAGAGCACATTGCTGCTCAGTAACAGTGGCTTCTCATACGTCATAAGCGGTATCATTTTTTTTTTACTTGACACTCAGTCGACGGTGGCATATTGAAAACTCAGTACAGTTGAGGATTTTGCAAGCGCTTTGAGGCACACTGATGATGGTTTCATATTCACTGTACCGTAAAACGCTTGTGGTCCTACAGCTTGATAATTTAGACACTGGATCCTTTAAATTCCCTCGTCTCTGCCTGATGTATTCTCTTAAGCTGTCGTACTGCCTGCTTTCATAAGATACGCACTTGGCACATCGATACATCTTCAAATGAAGTTCATTACTTTTTGAACGTTTTAAGCCCGCTGCACACAAGAGTTGAAACTCCGGAATGCCTCACGTTAAAAAAAAAGTTTATGCGACCGTGATTTACAGCTTAACGTGTTTGATCAGTGTTTCAAAAAATACGTTTAAACACCCTGAAAATGAAGAGATATTCGATTTATACTTTACAGATGGCTCTTGCTTTACTGCAGTAAGAGCTGCTCGGATCCGAAATCATGCTCGCCACAACGTAATCGGCAGGTAGAGGAGACGTGTTTAGGTGTTTCGATTCTATAGGCAGCATACAGCGAGCTTTACACTCCCTTATCTGAAACTTCAAGAGAGGAATAATTTTGTCTGGGTAACGTAATGATGTAAGCGGTAAATGTATCTTCGGCTTTTCGAGGTTTCACCGAGATGGCACACATTTAAATAAAGATAAACTATGTTATTTTTATTTTCATTGCTATTGTGTAGAAACTGAAATAAGCTTCTCAGTTTGGGAAAATTAGTTGATTCCCATAGGCTTTCTTATGGCCTCACAATTTGATGCTATCTTTGAGAGTGATAATTACAGCAGTTTGTGATTATCTAAGAAGAAACGCTGATCTAACTGTTTTTTTTTTAATCAGACTTATTTTAATGTCCCATAACTCGGGACGCGGCTGTCTAAGGGTGAAAAATGTATTTTAAACCTTAAAATTCCATAATATTCACAGATTTATTTACTGCACTTGGCACAGAAAAGAAAAAAAATAACATACTTCATTTGGAACATCCTCTAATAATACATTGCCACAGACCCGTCATCTGCATGAGTGCTGCCGCTGGGGCGCAACAGATGCGTCATCTCTGTCACTGCCGGTGCTTGACACCGCCAGAGGCCCGTCATTTACTCAATTACTGCCATTGACAGGGCCAGAGATCCGTCATCTGCGCCCGTACTGGAAGTTAATTTTACGCTGCCAGAGACCCAAATAATCTACGCCATTACTGCCAGTTAAATTTACACTGCCAGAGACCCAAATCATCTGCGCCATTACTGCCAGTTAAATTTACACTGCCAGAGACCCAAATCATCTGCGCCATTACTGCCAGTCAAACTTACACTGCCAGAGACCCAAATCATCTGCGCCATTACTGCCAGTTAAATTTACACTGCCAGAGACCCAAATCATATGCCCCATTACTGCCAGTTAAATTTACACTGCCAGAGACCCAAATCATCTGCGCCATTACTGCAGTCAAACTTACACTGCCAGAGACCCAAATCATCTGCGCCATTACTGCCAGTTAAATTTACACTGCCAGAGACCCAAATCATCTGCGCCATTACTGCAAGTTAAATTTACACTGCCAGAGACCCAACTCATCTGCGCCATTACTGCCAGTTAAATTTACACTACCAGAGGCCCAAATCATATGCGCCATTACTGCCAGTTAAATTTACACTACCAGAGGCCCAAATCATATGCCCCATTACTGCCAGTTAAATTTACACTACCAGAGGCCCAAATCATCTGCCCCATTACTGCCAGTTAAATTTACACTGCCATAGAACCAAGTCATCTGCCCCATTACTGCCAGTTAAATTTACACTGCCATAGAACCAAGTCATCTGCCCCATTACTGCCAGTTAAATTTACACTGCCAGAGACCCAAATCATCTGCCCCACTACTGCCAGTTAAATTTACACTGCCATAGACCCAAATCATCTGCCCCACTACTGCCAGTTAAATTTACACTGCTATAGACCCAAATCAGCTGCGCCATTACTGCCAGTTAAATTTACACTGCCAGAGATCCAAATCATCTGCCCCATTACTGCCAGTTAAATTTACACTGCCATAGACCCAAATCATCTGCCCCACTACTGCCAGTTAAATTTACACTGCCATAGACCCAAATCATCTGCCCCATTACTGCCAGTTAAATTTAAACTGCCAGAGACTCATTATCTGCACCATTACTGCCAGTTAGAGTACACTGCCAGAGACCCATTAGCTGCAATATTATTATGGCTTTCATCCCAAGATCCCGGTCGATTTTGGGACAATTTTAAATCCCAGGAATTCCCAGCATATTTTTTTTTAATGCCGCAAAAATTCGTTCTTACATGCACTTCATGTGCTGGTATTGTATATATTCAGGCCTAATTAACTAGTCAATGGGAGAGGAGTTCAGGTTACAAGGCTACATTTTATGGAAACAGCCTGTACAGCTCGCTTTTTCGTGTGCGCCAAATACCAAAAAATTCGTCTCCTCAGTGACCTAGTGACATGATTCATGTGTACGAATATTAATGTATTTTAGTTCAAGATTTATAATGTTTGCACTACATATTATTAGCATCTCTGGCAAGGTATTTACCCGACAGCTACCGGGATCTAGTTTTTTAACGTTATTTTTCTACTTAGTATTTAGTTAACAACTCCAAATGCTTCCAAACAGAATGGCTCAGTGACTGTGTAGCGAGTGGTGCAGTACAGAACACGGTGATGGTACTCATACACATGGTGCATTTGTCCAGTCGGATATAATGGTTGTGATTATAGTAGAACAATTATGATTATGATCGAGACTTTGGTTTTTTATTATCGAAATATCCTCGTTATTCAACCATTTATGGGGTGCAGTATGGTAGAGATATGTCACAACCTCCAACTATAATACCAACCATAAATCCCAACCATACGTACCCAAATACAACAATTAAGGTTTTAGCTGCACAACCATGATCTATCATAGTGAACGGTAAGAAACACCATACACGACTAAAATCGACTATGTTCAGCGAATGATACAACTATATTCTACCAAGATAAAACTTTTTAACTGTTGACATAATATGTAGTCGATGCCTGCATTGTTCATTGATGATTAGTTACTTATAAAAAAAATAGTTTAATTCATACTGGCGTGTTAGGCCTGCAGCTCAGAAAGGTCAAAGGCTCTAAACTTGAGAACGATGCTAGAGCAGGAACTTGATTCAGTTTGCGCAGTTAACGCACGTTTATATATGTAACTTCTTTAACTCTAAGTCGGTATAGAGCTACACTACCCAGTTTAGAGGAAGTCACAACTCGATTGATAAGTTTTCGCCGTAGCCGTTGTCAGGGTACGTAAGGCTAAATATTTCATCAAACTTGACATCTTTCACACAAAGCTAAAGGGAATAATTTCTTGAGGAAACTCTAGAGATATAAATTGAATGAACATACAAATAGATGACAATATTTGATCAAAGATTGCAATACTATTTAGCAAAGGATACAACAATGAAATGAAGATAATGGGTAGCTTGTTTAAGCGTAAAAAAATCGGGAAACAATACATAAAAATAACGTCAAGGCGTTTAGTGTCCATACATAACCTGCAATATTTACATTTCATCTACAGGAAAGAAAAAACGGATACTATGCCCAATTGTTGCCCTATAATATGAATT
Source organism: Parhyale hawaiensis (assembly GCA_001587735.2). Lineage (NCBI taxonomy): Eukaryota > Metazoa > Arthropoda > Malacostraca > Amphipoda > Hyalidae > Parhyale > Parhyale hawaiensis. The sequence continues at coordinate 521,123 of LQNS02276926.1, read as the reverse complement.
TTTAGATGTGTAGCATTCAAACTTATAGTCATACAATAATATTTTGGTTGATAATGTTAGGTATTCTAGCCATATTATTAAAATCCATTTCAATCCATGCATATTCTGCCCCATATAATGGGAGGAATTCCCCTCATGATCATACGTAAAGAAATCCGTTGATAAGCTATCATAGTTATTCTCTAGCTTATGCTCTATCATATATAGTCTTTAAATATCCATGTACCTACTACCATCGACCTTCGTTTCCTGACAAACCTTAAACAGCCAATATTGCCTCCACCAATATCGACCTAAATATACTAAAATCAACGTTATGTTGTCGTCGATATATCTACCATATTGTTCATCATTCATAAACGACCTTAATCTCTCATACAGCACTGTATTCTACTATAATCACAACCATAATTTCCGACTGGGTGGCAGTACTTCGCTAACTGGAAAGCTCCGTAAGCCATGATCACTTCAGCCTCACTATGATACTTTCATGATCTTCAAAAGTAGTTCAGGTGGTGTTATGGACGGCACTCGATGCGTTTAGAGATTTAAGGGCTGAACTTGGTGGCGATATAGGGAAGGCAAGCTGCGAGTTATCTCCACGTGAATGTAACCGTACGAAGTTAAACTTTTAAACACCAGCATAAAAGAGTCAGTTGAGTAAAAGAAACGTAGAACATTTTATAACTTTGAGATATTACTTTTTTGTGTATGTCAGAATATGGGTTGATAAATATGCAAGTGTGTGCATAAAATATTATTTAATTTAATTGTTTTCACTCTATGAAAACCCAATTGCAGAACGATGGAGTTTACTAAGTAGAGCTTTTACTGAGAACAAAAGCAGCAATTATGCATTCTGTAGCGCGCAGCTCTTCCAACCTAAACATTGCCTCCGAACGCCTTTAAATCTATCTGTTATGTGTTAACAATTCAATCGCTCAGGTAAAACGTTGAAGGGCAGAACAATAACTATATATAAATTTGTATTGAGACTTTAAAAGCGCGTAGTACAAAATACTGTTAAATAACTTTCCTTTTTTAGGAAGCGGTACGCTGTAAAAGAAATTTGTAGCTTGTACGGAGAAAATTCCATAAATGTTACCTCGAAATCCCCGTTTATTCGTTTACTGCCCAAACCCGGTCCCATTTACTCGTCAAACGACTATATTTACTCTTAAATCGCATGGTTCCAGATGGCAGTTCCCTCTAAACTGTCGTTTTAATTGATATGCAATGTGGGATCTCCTTTGCATTTCCATTTGTTTTCTTGAAAATAAATATAGCATGTGTTGACCTCATGATTTAGGTGGTGAATCATTTAACTTGGTAGTAATGAGTGATAAAGCTCGTAAATTAAAGCGAAACTAACAAGCATAGCAACGGAAATTTGTCGGCTATTTATTTGCTGGCGCAATGCCGTTTATATGGTAAGCTTTGCTTCAGAACACATGTTTTTGTTCCAGCTGGACTAATTATGCAGCACATGCATTCGCTGTAGACTAGATCATTCAGCTGATTCTGGATTATTGTGCGTATACGCATAGTTTCGTGCGAAGAAATTTTAAATAAGAAAATAATGTATCGAAATTAATATGATCTAAGTTGAACACAGCAGCACGCAAAAGTATATACTGCTACAATACAACTCGGCTATAAAGTATAGAATAGCGTACTCTGTTAGGTGCTGAGCTCGAGATCCACTACACTGCACGATCGACGGGCAAGAAATTTTTTCAGGAGTGCTTAGAAATTTGCCAGAGAAATTCAGAAAATGTATGGATTTTTTGTTTTTCTGGGCATTTTTGCTACCATCTCTTTCCACGTTAGATTTGCAGCTTTTTATTTACAAAGTAGCACAAATACTGAAGAACTGTACACTGATATCGGTAACAGATGAATAGTACTTCGGCTGGTGGTCATGAGTGGTCCAAGTTGAAGGTACGCATGTATTGCGAGACACTAAATATAAACTATCATTGCGTTGACAATGCGTTAGTACCCAAGGGAGCGCGATATTCATGACTGCACGTGCGTTAGTAGACACACAAAGAAACCTCCAAAAATTCTCGGGATCTCGGGAATAAACGGGATTTTTTTTTTCTTCCAAAATCCCGGGATTACGAAATCTATATTTAATGCCCGGATTGAAACTGCAGCCATTACTGCCCCCAATCGGAAATTTTTAGGCATTTATCCGATGTTATCCGACATCGTTCACTATTTACTCTTAGGCAGCGGATAAATGCCTACAGATTCCCAAATAGCATATGCATTGACACTGCCGGGGTGACGCCAGCAGCCACAGGCAGCCGCAGCTCAGGCAGCTCGTACAGAAGTCAGTCCTGTGGCGCTGTGGAGTCACTTCGCTCGGCTTGTGAAGCTGCGACTTTGTATTGAATTGATTTCACTATTTTCCAACATAGGATTTTTTAAAAATTAAATAAATCTACTTCGAGACTCACCGGAAGTAATTTCTATTCTAATAATATGCTCATATCCAGAACAGATTTTTTTTTTTCGTGCCAGATTTTAATGAGCCGGGCTGCTTTCATGTTGCATTAATCATTCAGTTTGAACAGGTGGATTTGCTGAGCGTTGCTTTGCCGTCGCCAATTAGCGAAGTGAAGTCGCCAAGAATAGGAAGTTTGTGCGGCAGTCGCAGGACATTTGCTGCAGCAAAGCTGACTCGACTCTTAGCGTTAGTAGACTTGAAACCAATTAGGGTTTGAGGGCCGGCATTAGAAGCTTATCAACTTTTGAATGCAGTCCTTGAAATTAAAGCGATTTCCTCGACTGGCTGCAGTGCTGTCGACTGAAACTGCAGCCTTTACTTCTGCACTGCTGAAGACCTTGAGAATCTTACGGTCCCCAGAATCTCCCTTCATTCCCCCTGTTTTCCTCCTGTTGCCCTTCCTTTCCCTTCTGTCTTGCTGTCTTGGCTAAAGGCGCGTGCGCACGACAGCCAAACGAACGTATTTTACCAGCTCATCGTCCGAATGCGTTGCTGTGTCCTCATAAACAACTAAAACGTGTAAGATTTTAATTTTAAGTCAATCGAAATATGAAGATATACATACTGGAAACTTCATAGTATCACTATGAAGCAATCTGTCATGGCGGCGAGCATTTGAGTAACTCTTCTGGCAGACAAGCAGTTATGCTTGAAACTCCATAGAATTTATTTGTCACATAGTACATCAATAGGGATAGTCAAAAGTGAGAGAATGCAAATAATGGACAAAAGGCCACTCTAAGCATAACTGCTTCTCGGGCCAATTAAAAGAGTAAAATGTTACAGCAATATTGTCGTAAGCGCCCTTAGTAACGTGGTCAAGCATCATAGCCATATTTAAATATATGAGAGATCGAACTGTGGAACTCTCTCAATATCCAGAGAGAGTTTGCTCACAGCCGCAGTAGTTTAAGGTGACGCAGAAGGAAGATAGGTAGTTGGATTCGATGAACCAGGGCTGGAGGTAAACTCACCAGCGTTCGAAGTCGATGGACCAGCGTTGGAGGTCAATGCCGCTCGATAACAATAACTCACATTCTCAACTGTTAGCTCATTGTACTGGGAGTTGAGCTCTTTTACTGATATGACAACCTCCTTGAGCGCTGGTAGCAGTGAATTGAGCTGCTGGAAGATTAATTCATCAGAAAGTAATGGGTCATCTAGATTTCGAATGTTTGATTTTTTTCATAGCACCTCGCAGACACATGCCTGTCGCAACGCTCATTTCACGCGAGTCTGCATCAATCCCGTCCATGTTTGAGGAATCAACCTTACTTTTCAAGCCTTTCTTAGGTCGACCACGTGACTTTACTTTGAGAGCTGGTTGACTTGAGTGCATCTTCGGAGGTTGGCATGTGTTCAGAGTAGAGGTCAGTTGAGACACGACCCATTCCAGATGATGGACATCTTCACAAAGGTCACGATCATCATCACTACAATCCGAGTCCAGAGAGTCTCTGTCAAGACAAACTGCGTCTTTCTTAGCCATGACTCACAAATTGAACTGATCAAGCTTAGCCACACAAACCAAAGCACAAGGAGAATCACATATAATTGAGTGTTACACTCGAGAAAAACTGATCAACTCACTACATGAGCACACTGTAGCTCACACGATTATGAGTTGTAAACAAATACCACTATTCAACTGAGTCTCTTTGAATTTACATTTAGAGTTTAGTTAACGGGCGCGTCAAAAAACAAGCGTGCAGATTTAGGTCCGAGCACCTTAAGGACTATCTGAAAAGCGCCACGTGATTACGTCTCCTGCCCGTAAACAAATGGTAACGGGAGTTTTTATTCAGAAGGCCAGAACGCAACGTACGGACAATTGGCTGCCAAAACACGCCCATTTGGCTGTCATGTCCATCCGCCTATCCTGGAGGCTAAACCCTTATGGTCTGAAAGTTTTTCATTTTCTCGCAGCGCAAACGCCGCCCTCAACTCCAGTTAAAAAGTCAAGTTGACTTGCTTACGCACCCCAGTTAGGAAACACACATACACTGGTTCGTGCTGCATAAAGTGATACCCACTAGGACCCAGCCGACCACATTGTGTGAGCGAACTTTGACGTTATAGAGAAAGAAGACTAGATCGATAGCTACGCCTTCCCAGGGAGTCCAATAAATACTGATGACAGATTGCCTGAACTTGGAAAAGAATGTGGAACATTACACAAAAGGCTATGTTCATCACGTACAATCTTGCAACAGGAGGCATGCAGCTGTATTAGAAAGTAAGGGTTTATTCACAAGATATTAATTCAATGATGTTATTTGTTCTCGTAAAAGGTTAACGATTACATTCCTGTAAATGTTACCTGTCCCTCTTTTTTGGCTAGGTCTATGTTTTTCAATACTGTATTGTTATCTATATATTAATACGCTAGTACCTACGTACCTACCTTTTGTGTCACGCTCTTCATCATTAAAAGATAGAAGGAAATTCGAGCTTTATTCAGTTCGAGAAGCTGGCGTATCT
>LQNS02276926.1:479657-494967 GCA_001587735.2 Parhyale hawaiensis | reverse complement strand
TATCATAACTACATGTAACACTGCCCTTACAGTAAAATAGCCGTTTCTCAAAGATCGATAGTAAGAGTGTGACAACCAATTGAAAAAAAATGCGCACGATTTGCCCCAATCGACCCTATTTAATGAATTTCGATGCAGACAAAACGAAAAATGTCGTCTGTCATTAGCGCCAAGCTTTGACAACATTTGATGTTAGAAAAATGGACGCTTTATCTTTTTTACGGTTTTGTCTATTCCAGTTCATCTTTAAACACGTGAGTATAACTAATACTTTACAATACAGTAATGACATAAAATGGCAGTTTCTCGTAAGCATTGGCACTGTTACAAACGCCACTTGCGAAATTGGCTGGTCCTCATCGCTTTATTCACAATCATCCTAACACCAACATAACATTATGTTGTGTATCGGCCTCATCGATATGCAAATACTACAGCCGCTTGCCTGTTCGACGATCATAGTAAATATAGATTATCTCCATATTTTATTTCAAATATGTGACTTCCGGTATATTTAATTCAAAACACACACTATCTACATTCTGGAACGTCCCTGAATTTGTACTTTGCATTTCTCCAAGTTGTCTGTTGTATATCAGCTGACAACTTAGAACGCAGTTGCCGCGCTTGCTTTTTACGCTGTTACATCACTATTTTAACCGGTTACTGTAAAGAAAGCCTCTGAACATTTTCTCCTTCCTCCCAATTCATTTTAACAGTTAACAGCTTAAAAACCTTGTCTAGAATTTATCACGAGGGCAGTTTTATTTCCGTTGGAGCCAAATGAGCGATTCTTGCGCCAAGTGCAAGTCGCTAAGCTGTTGTGTTTACCCTGCGCAAATGAGCTATTTTTGGGAGAGCATTTTAGAACAAGCAAAGAGCACATTGTATTTTATTTCGAAACTTGTATTTGTGTATTGAATAGATGCATTGTTTTCCAGGGGTATCTCCGTGATGGCTGTTTAGTTGTGGTAGCTTCTCCATATACTGCGGATGCACAGGTAAAGAGATTCCCCCCGTTATATGCTATATCTTCGCCTGCACTATAACGTTAGTGCAAACTCGTCAGCAACAATACAGCAGACGAGCCAGTGGACGCTTTACGCTGTTCTAAAAAACTTAGGGAATGGAACAAGCTGCAGGCTGTGCAAAAATATCAGTCGCTTTCGGAATTGAATGCTTCCTCACAGGATATAATTTTTTTTCTATCACTCAGTCTTCTTTTGTATTACAAAATGCGGATTCACTCTTAGAACGTAACACATTCGTTTTCCTCCGTAACACATTGTCTAGAGGCATGAACTGTTCGAGCTCAGTGTGAAGAAATGCTAATGTTTGAAATGATAATGAAGAGATGGTACTAATATATTCCATACAATCAATAGCTAGACATTACGATATTCCTTGGAGTGTTCAGTCCCTCGGTGTCTTGGGCAAAACCTCTCAAAGTAGGTACTGTGTTCAAATGTGTACGATGATCATACATATTATATACTGTACACTGCATCTCGTTAGTTAGACCAATATCTTCTCCACTCATAGTATTCGGCACTCTAATTTATGTAAGACTCGAACAAGTAAGGTTAAAATCAGTAGAGTAAAGATATTGCTGCGTTGTTTGTAAAATCATTGCAGTACTTTGTTGGCGTCTATCACGGTGTCGATTATGGAAGAATACAGCGCTAACTTTAGAATTACTCTATGACCGTAACGTTATATCGAGGATAATCACAGCATTATATCTAAAAGGTGAGTTGAAAAGATCCTAGAAAGACTTCACTCAAAAAGTCATGGTACTTAAAACAAAAATGTCGAAAACCACCAATATGATAGATATCCGCTAACTGTGATGCTTGGAGCAAGCATTAGTGACAAGAATAATTAACAGTGAGATAGGGGCCCTGATGTTGTAGTTAGTGTGTCAGAATTTTAAGAATTATTACCCTTGAATTCAGTGTTTCAAAACAAAGGTCCAGAATTCGCTTCCTCTTGATTCGAGAGATACGCATTACCAAGCGCCACACAGACAGTTAAGTTTCGGAAAATTTGATACCAACGAACTTTCAGGCTGCCAATTTTTTTGCTGTCATGCCCAAATGAGTAAATAGTTTTTTTCAAATAAATATCAATGTGAGTCAACATTACATTGAAATTGATAAAATCAATTCATGGACAACAGAATCGAATTTGACGGAGCAATGCATTTGAAGAAGTGCAAAAAAGCTTTGTTCAGGATAAATATTTTCCTTAAATTCGTTTTCAATGCCCTTGTAAAGCATGTCTGGGTTAATGGCGCTAGAATATCTACTTTGTATCACAAGCTAGCATATTTTAGTCTTTTGTTACTAGCGTAACGCGGACTCCCTTGCCGTAAAAAATCAAAGCATAGTTATATATTAATGAATAATGTATACTTATGTAGTGTCCCCTTTCTGTAAAGGGACATATGTATGATAACTAAGACAATACAAAGTTCGATCCATGAAGGAAACAACGTAGATGTTGTTAAACTGCAAAGCCAATGGAATCCATAATCCAGACTATGATATTAACTTTACAGTGCATAGGCCGGTAGTTTATTGATACCTAAATAGCTGACACATACTTGAAATGGGACAAAATCTATGTATATTATATTAAAAGCCTGTAAACTTTATTTACTAGTGGACCCGTGCGTGAAAAATTCACAGAATAATCGAGATGTTTGCTTAATGCAGGTCGGTGCGGAAGGACTAGAATGGGTTGGGGCGGAGGCCTTGGACCTGTGGGAGTGTCTCCTCTTTTTCAGTGGTGACTTCTATCCAATCTTCTTCTTCGTTCAAGTGCGTCTTTTATTGTGAGAGACAGAAGTATCATCTTGAGTAAAACACTAGGTACAATAAATTGAATGCAACCCGCCGTGACACCATCTCAGCCAATCAGCGACCGCCGTGACTGGCGTCAATTTCAGCAAATGGGTGACTGCCACGTCACTGCTGGTGTAAACAAATGAGGCGGCGAGTGGCAGCTCTTACTGCAGTATACCAGAAAGGCTTTCCCGCCAGTTGTTTATCATTTATTACCGCATATTGGAACAACCAATACTGGCCATATACGTAATTACACAAGTAAAGTAAAATAATAGACTATAGATATGATGTATTGTATTGCACCTTCATTTTCAGCGCCATAAAAAGAACTGAGAATAAACCATATGAAAATGCTTGCCTAAGGTGAAGCGAATTCTTTGCGAGGAATAGAATGATTCGCATCAGTTCAAAAAGACAAAATTAGACGATTTTTGTTCCGCAAGAAAATTTTGCATTACAACAAGTTATAAAATAAAATGTTATGCACATATGAAAAGCACAATAAACTGCAACTGAATAATTTTACCTACGTTTATGTAATAAACAATCGCGACACACACTTGACCTCCCGCACACACGACGCCATATTGGAAAGTACCCAAGATGCTTCCGTCTTGGCATTACCCAGGATGCCCCAAGAAGGTTGTAAGGAGTGACGCTATTGGCTGATTTATTTTTGTGACGTCACCACTGTGACATCATTTTGCTGCAACTGCAGTTGCTGCCACTCTATTGCTTGACATAACTATCTGTAGTAAATGAACTGTGTGCCTGACGATGATTGTTTGTAAGCAGGTGCCGCCAACCCACTCACGCTTATCCAAATGGCTGCTGATCGGGTGCTGGCACAGCCATTGAGTCTCTTAACTAAATTGACCTCGAGAACCGAGCTCATCAGAACGCCGCTTCAGAACGCTGCCTTGAGACAGCCACCGCGCACCCATTTTTGGTCCCACTGCCGATGTCTTATGTTGTCTATACTTACTCTACACTTACTCCAAGTCTGAGATATCACTGAAGAACATTGCTTTCGTTCTATGGAGTATCCACAGGTTCCAGCGAGGGTTAATGAATTACTCACAAGAGTTTTGGCATTATGCGATACGGTTGTCCGACGCTCCCTCTCAGTAGAACACTGCTGTTTCTTCTGTTAGGTGCGATGCCCTACCACTCAGAGGTCCGGCAAAGTATATTCATTTCTGTAGAATTTGTTTATTTTTTCTTGTGTCCTACTCAGTTTTACATCTTCTTTTTAGATTGATAGAGATCGCCATAGATCAAGAGCAGCTCAGCGCATATACTTGTCTTTGTGTCCCAGTTACCCTGATATTGGAGCTATAACATAGTTAAAGTTTCCTTGCACTATTTTTTTATAACATGTAAAAATTAGTTTGTTATATGGTAGGTCGGGCTGTTCCAAAAACAAGCTATGTCCTTACCAAAGTGAAATCTTCATTATTTTAAAGGAAGACCAGGCTGTAGCTACAGTGCATGCAAGGCTTCCTCTTGATTGCTGAATTACGACCAGAAGCGTGAAAAATGAAATGGCGCCGATGCAAATTCTTTACCGCCCGATATGACGGCCAGGCCCACTAGCTTTACTAATAAAAATGAATTATGTTACACTTACCAGCTTGATCTTTTATTAACATCACTATATAACTAGAGCACTCTGAGAGCGCATACCTCCGATAAGAGAGGCCGCGGTAGCAAAAAATTCAAATTGGCTCTGAAACCATAATTCCCTTTGTATAAACTCCAAACTCTAATAATTTGTGCCTTTTGATAGTAATAATAGCTTGTGCAATTTTCTTGAAGATCCGTTCATAACTTTTTGAGTTATACTGCTAACAAACGCTATGACAAGCATGAGTCAAACATACAAACGAACAACCCGATCTGCTCTAAAATTTAATCATTTANTAATAATTTGTACCTTTTGATAGTAATAATAGCTTGTGCAATTTTCTTGAAGATCCGTTCATAACTTTTTGAGTTATACTGCTAACAAACGCTATGACAAGCATGAGTCAAACATACAAACGAACAACCCGATCTGCTCTAAAATTTCATCATTCATGTCATTTGACATTATTCACAACCACATTAAATTTCATGAATATCCACTCTTTATTTCTTTAGTTATTGTGCTAACAAGCATAAAATTAAAAGCAGTGACAAACGAACGAACAAATCAACGGATCATTACCAAAATTTGGTCATTCACTCTTTGTTATATACCAAACAACTCAGATTAATTTCGTATAGATCCATTCATAACTTTTGGAGTTACGGCATTGAGAAAAATGAGGCAGACAAGCAAACAGACAAACGGATGGACATATCTTCACCAAAAGTTAATCATCTGATTCACTTAACATACCTAACAATCCCTATAAATTTCATGCAAATCGGTTCGTAACTTTTTGAGTTATCTTGGTGACAGACAGACAAACACGACGAAAACATAACCTCCTTGGCGAAGGGAATAAAACACAGTGTCTCGATTCCTTACTTTTTATGTTTGTTATTAGATTTATCTCTCTCTCTAACCTATTTTCTAGCAATAATACTGAAGGACTGCATGTCTGTGTTCATCACTGTCTGCACCAAAGAGGCCGTTGCTTTGCCATCTGTTTTTAAAATGTAAGCGTTGATGAAGGCTGAATTATATTCAAGTAATAGCGTAGATGCAAGACTGTACTTCTTTCCCACAGCGAATCTTTTTCGTCTAAGTTCATGATGCATAAACTACGTAAATTAACGAGGGAAACAGTGCCAGAAAAACAGTGAAGCAAAAGAGTCTTCAATGAATTATTATTTAATCACGGCTCCTGCCATTAATTATTTAATAAACAAAGGATGTGCGCCCCGCCAATTTCACTTCAGCAAAACTAGTATCCCGTCCACTTGGCATCAATTATTGTAAAACAAAATTCTTGAGCTACTGGCAGGCAGGCATGTTGATAAAATGATAATGCTCATTAAGGTCACGTTCAAATGGGCGGTGGAATTAAGATATTGACGCTCGATTCGGTCGAAACTTCTGACAGAAGCAATTGGCTTGGCCACCTGGTATCGTACTGCAAGGTCAAAAAGCAACGAGAATACGATGAGCCGGCTGAAAATATTTTTATTACGTAGTTTAGGCTTTTGCTTTACAACAAAGGTGATCTACACGACGAAAAAAAAGGGACACACAGCATGTCAATAGAAACGGGAACCCATGGAGGAATGTGTCCTCACTCAGGATCAACGCGCACGGGAACAGCAAAAAGAATAGAGGATAGTAACATCAGTAGGAGTATGAAAGCGGAAAGAAGCAAAGTGGGCAGGAAAGACAACGTCCCAGGCCTTGCTAATGGCTATAGTAACCTACAGGGTCCCCCTGGGTCGCTGCTCCCCAAAACATAGGATAGGCGTCCCTTACTAACCTAATCCTATGCCCTATGAAGGGTTGAGCCGCAAACTCTAATTTACGAAGCAAGATTGAGTGTCTGGAAGTTTCAGTAGTAACCGATTAAGAGTCACTGCTTGAATGAAATGTTCTGAAGCCAGCTCACCTGCCTGAAGGTTCGGACAAGTCAAGCGTCGAAGGCTCAACTTCGGCTCCCAATCGAACGCGCCCTATAGTTGCTATTCGCTTCACCAAATCAAGAACCAGTTCTAACTCAGATACCAACTGCAGCGTGTGCTATTCGAAATGGAAGACAACATGACTTCATTCCAGCGTTCAACGTATCATCGGCAATGAAGACTCTAACCTCAAGAAACTAGGTGCAGCAATACCAATGAAGGTCCCGACGAGCAACTCAATAAATGGAATAATGCGGTTCAAGGAAAATGTGGAAAACGTCAACGCGCAGCCTCGAAAGCTACAAAAAAGAATGGAATATGGTATAGTGAAGGTTCGCCCTCTGTTTCGAAATGGTTGTTCCACAGCCAAAAAATGTCAATCTGCATTAGCAGGTCGATCTTAGCCAAATTATTTACTGTTAACATTAACAGGTTAGTATTGGCCATGGCTGAACTACGTAATGATACCTACTAACCTGTTAATGTAAACAACAAATAATTTGGCTGAGATCGAACTGCTAATGCAGAATAAAATTTTCGCCTGTGGAACAACTATTTCAACAACTATCTTGTAAGAATATTAGTGAGCTGCTCATGAACGATAAGTTCTATAGAATACCTGCCCTGCGAAATTACAACATCATGTGAGCTACGAAATTAATAAGCTGAGGTTAAGAGTGATTGCTTTTCTATCGCTTACTAGAGGCCTGTGACCCGCTGAGTCGTCATCACGATCGTCTTTGCATTCGCATAAAACAGGAGTTATTCAGCTGGTCATAGACCACACACTATTCGACCGTCCATTCTTCCCCGTGCTGGTCACCATCACCCGCTTCTTTGATTCTTAAAGGAATCTTCAACAACTTGCCCGTAAGCAAAGGGAAATATAGATGTGACGTAGTCCAGTTGTATTTCCAATATCACCTTTAAATTTACCGTACACGTTCATGCAGCCGAGCTCAGATTCAGCTTCCGTATCACGGATACGGATACCATAGTGGCACATCAGACCACTTATATCTTCTTGTGCCTTTAGACCAGAACCAGGTGGTTCCTGTGGTAGACAACAGAAGAGTGGTGTTTGTTAAGAGCAGGGCTAACTGGGATGCTATTACTGGAACAGTCAGAGCGCTACCTTGGCGCCAGATTATTCGCAGTGAGAATCCTATCTTTGAGCTTAACGACTTGACTGTGTCTGTTTTGGACAGGTTTGTCCCAAAGAGGACTATTTTTGTGGGGTCTCCAAGCAAGCTGTGGTTTGACGACCAGTGTCGGTTAGGTTTCGAAGCTAAACAAGTGGCTTATCGGGCTTAGCGGCGTTCGCGTGACCGCACGTTGTGGCAGACCTAGGTGGATCATAGGGCAGAGGCTAAGCGTATGTAAGAGAGGGCACAACATTGTCAGAGGCAGCGTTCCAGGGAGTCTCTGCTGAGTATTGATCATCCACATCGTTGGCGGAGTGAGCTAAAGGATTCAGTGTTTGGTGCTGAACCTTCGTTGACGCCCCTTGTTGGTCCTAGTGGTGGTATTGTTGCTGGTCCCTTGGCTAAGACAGAACTCTTATCGGCTCACTTTGACGGGTAGCAGAGCAGAGATGTATTGTCATTGCCTCATAGATGTCACCCTGAACCTCATTTAGCCTCTTTGGCGTTAAGATCTGGTACTATCAAGGTGCTGCTTGAGAGCCTTGATCCTTATGGAGGTGTGGACCCGGTTAGAATGTTTCCTCTGTTTAATAAGCAGCTTGCCGGCGTTCTCGCCCCTAAGCTTGGAGTGATCTTCCGGCGCCTGTTACGGTTAGGAATTTTTTCCGTTGTTGGCGTACTAGGAATAATACTTCTATTGCCAAGGGTCCGGTGCCTCCCCCCCTCCACATGAAGGTGTTCAAGAATTTGGTTGCCTGTAAGCTTGGTCATTTGCTGAGGCTACAGGATTGCTGCCTGCTTTTCAGCTTGCATACGAAACTGGTTTGGGTTGTTGTGAGGCATTGTTGTCGGTGTCACACCATTTACAGCCTGCGCTGGATTGTTGGTCTGAGGCATGCCTTCTACAGTTGGACTTTAGCGCGGCGTTTAACAGGGTCAGCCACAGAGGTCTATTCTACAAGTTGAAGTCGTTTGGTGTGTGTGGTGGGGTTCTGTCAATCATTCGTGATATTTTTTTTTTTTCTGAGCGAACGCAGAGGGAATCGGTTGACGGTTTTTGAGTGCCTCAGTCGCGCTGGAGTCTGGCCTCCCTCAGGGTAGCGTACTTGACCCCCTGCTGTTCGTTCTGTACACGAATGACATGCTCTCTTTGCGAGAGAACACGACGATTCTACTTTGATAGTAGTGATATCTGCCCCCAGCAAGCGTAATGATGTCGCCCAGTATCTGAATAAGGATCTGTCGCAGATTAGTGCATAGTGCTCGGCCTGGAGTATGAAGCTGAATGCCAGTAATACTAAGTCTATGATTGTCAGTCGGTCTCGGACACTTTTACCGCAGCATCCACAACTGCATGAAGATAGTTGACACTTTGCTTCAGGAGTCTAGCTCCTTGGAGATTATCGGTGCTTTTTTTGATGAGAAGCTTACTTTTGAGCCGCATATAAGGCGACTGGTGTCACGTGCTTCCAGTAAGACTGGGTTCCTGTGCATTGTGCAAGGCGAATTCTGTGTTTGGTGACAGTGAGGTTGTCCGCATATGCTTTTATGCTGCTTGCGTTGAAGTATTGCTCACCGGTTTTGGCTTCAGCTGCTGACAGCCACTTGCGTCTGCTGGACCGACTTGTTAGTTCAGCCAGGAGGCTGTGCGCCGAAAATGATCTGGTGAATCAGTCCCATAAGAGAGGGTTGGCCAGACTCTGCATGTTTTATTAGGTGTACAACAATGAGAGACATTGGTTGTACGCTTCTGTCCCTGCCCTCAAGGTCTTTCGGAGGATTACACGTGCTGCGGTTGACGCGCACTCTTTCACGTTGGAGAATGTTAGATGCCAAACTATCCAGTTCAGTCGGTGCTTCGTGCCCAGGTCTGTTAAAGTTTGGAACTTATTGCCAGCATCGGCTTTCGGTCATGTTGGCCTATGGGCGTTAAAGTCAGCTTTTAATGGCTTTTTGCTGGATATTGTTTAGCAGCGTTTCGGGCTTCCCGGTGTTGCAAAGTGCTTCAATTTGCTTGTGCTACCTGTGCGTGGTGGCCCGGGCGTGCAGTTTTAGCAATAATAATAATAACAATACAAAAGAATTAAATCTTTAACGCTTCAACTGTAACAAGCATGTAAATGAATAAATAAACAAACAAGTACGCAAGAAAATAAAATTCATAAAATTTCAGTATAATATAGATAGATTGTGTGCTTTAGACAAAAAGATGGGAGGATAGTACTAACGAAATTTTATAGGCATGCATGCATAAATATTCATGTATTTATGTATCAATAATACTAGTAAATAATTGAGTAGGGGCAGAGACACGATGCTTATCATAACACACTATAGCTTATACTCTGCCGTCAAAACTGATGGCGAAGATATTACAGTGAGGGCTCTTACACCGTGCTGAAGATGCTGTTGTAACTGCAGCGAATACGCCCGTGTGACCCGTTATACTTTCTGCTGAAAACAATACAGTGAGAAATAAGCCTCAGCCATGATAATAATTCACAGCAAAGCCTCAGATATGTACTGTAACTCACTTTGGGGTAACTTAAAAAAAAAAAAAATCTATTCAGCGCTTGCGGGTTGCTTATAATGACATATTCCGCAGATTAATGAATGTTCCAAGATCTAATAGCGCAAGCCTGATATTTGCTCAAAAATACACTGATTGTCTCGCTCAAAAGTACACTGATTGTCTCAAAGTCAGGACCAGGAAATGCGCATGGAGCCTAAAAAACAGGATTGAAAACTCCAACAACTCATTAATAAAAGCCATCCGTAATGGCCCTGGCTACAAACNCCTGACGGAGGCCAAGCAATGGGGCGTAATGATGTCTAATATGTAAGATCACTGCGACATGCTCCGTGTGTAACCTAGAAATAAGAAACATTCTCCTGTGTACCATATTTCATTCCAATTTTGTAATGTCTATGAGTACTTAATAAAGATTATTATTATTATTATATATCCAAGATAGGATTATCGACCAGTCCTAATTAAAGAAGAGAAAATGCTTCAAGCGAGGCACATGAACACACAACGGTCATAATTATATAAATCATTTAATTAAACTCCCTATTATCAACAACCACATCGTACACGCACCAAGAAGCCATCCGAATGGAATGTTTTAGTTTGCACGTTTAAAAATACATTTGAATTTTCTACCATACTACCGACACAACTGGAGAAGAAGTCGCGCACCCTCAAGCTCATAATACCGCCATGATATAATTACTTCAATAGCGAAATGTTAGTCCATTATAGCGCCGGCAATGCAGACATTGCCTGGCGTATTCCGAGGAGCACCTGAGGCATAACTGTTCGACCATTGTTCTAATGAGTGCAGACCATAATTCCGTACTGAATTAGAGTGTTATTGCCGCAAATAAGGCGTGTAGCCGAGGCATTCTCCTGCGTCTAATGAGCGTGGGTAATGAGAAGCAAGTGAGCGGGTCAGCAAACTGTATCCTGGCTCTGGTTCAGGCCTCGCTGGCCTCGAAATTCAATTGGTACACGACTCGCAACATGTGTTCGCTTCTTGTTCGCTTCTTAGCACCACATTTTTTATCCTATCGTGTCATGCTTGCTAGCATATTTCTTTTAATTAGTTGAAAAGAAAGAAATTTTAATCTGAGATACATACACGTCAGCACAGGCTAACTTATAGAAAAAGCAGGAAAAATCGACGACGAAATGTCTCGGGTTAGCATTTTACAGAGTTAAATACAAATCATGGTAAAAAAAAGAACAGCTTCATCATACGCTCGTAATTCAAAGTCATAAAGTCATACTCAAAAGCTACCGATCGCTTTCTTCGTCATGCGATAACAAAGTTTGGAGCACATGCTCTTGTTTGAAAAACGTCCTTCAAAGTACAGGTTCCATTTTCTCAATATAAGGGCGTGTTCCCTGACATGTTGGCAACACAGTACTAGTAAAGCTGCAAACGTGGCCGGCACCCATTCCCGTAAACAGGCAGTATTAGGTGATACGTAGTGTCCGTGCCAGGTTGTGAGCGAGTAAAGGTTCAAGTTTTAGAAAGTTTGTGCCCACGGTAGCAGCAGTCTAGTGTGTGGAACTCATGATACTGGACGTTGCGGGTTCGAGTGCCAACCCAGGTAAGCGAGCTTTGCGCCACTGCTGAGCTGACGCAGTAGTTAATAGGTATGCACAGCTGCAGTGGGGGAACTTACCTATTCGAGAAAAAAGAGAGCAGAGGGGAGGGCGCGGGTGACTGCATAAGAATATTCCGTCAATAGCGCCATAGTGCTTGACGATCCGTTGTCGACTACAGCCGTACACTTCTCTGAGGCCAGTTGGCCTATGTCTGCAGCACGAACCTGGGCGTGTGCGTTTCCCAGCAAGGGCTGCGGTGAATTTGACTTTGCCTTTTACCTTTACTAAAATATTATAGGGAATACCTCTGTAACCCCACTAACGTAAAACTATTCCAGAGCAGCTATGTATGCTGTTGAAAATAATCTAGTGCTCGTGCTAAATTTTTTGAGGCCATTTTCGACATTGGCGAGGCATTTACGATTGCATCGTAGGTGCAAGTTCTGCTGTGAGGATGCATCGCTTCTCGTTTTCGACAAGCATTGTATGTTCCTGCCGATCTTCAACGTTGCGAGAAATCTATATTTGCAGTTGCACTTCCGAGTCGAATTTTGGACTAGAGTTTGTTGTGTTTACGCCAGGTGTAGGATTCGTAACTATTATGGAGTCTACCATGCAGATGTGCCACCTATTGAAACCCGTACAGGTTGTAAACTGTCGCTTTCGGCACCTCTGTGTGTCTGTACTTAGTGCAGCAGCTGAAGTGCACAGGATGGACTTAGTTTAAAAAAACGACAACACATTTGTATTAGTTAAAAAGTCATTTATAGATTTCCTCAAACCGATATCATATATACCATCTTTATGTGATAACCGCTAAAATTTTCAAAATCTCAACAAATTATTCATCATCTTCGATCCTCCCACCTGATGAGCTAAGATTACAGCGAAACGCGTCGTGGGTAATAAAATTTCAACTATATTATTTGCTTCTGATCTAATTCTTCAATATGTACGCCATCTAGAACCAGAATATATATATATATATATTAGTAAACGTGTATGTTGAAACATAGATCTAGAAAGTACACTTATATATGCGTTATATATTTTATGATAATAAATGTCTGTGTTTATATCTACTTGTCCGTCTGTTAGTTATTTAGTTGATACGACCGTGACGCCCCCATCAGTATTAGATGGAGGAAAATATGGGAATATTTGAGGTAGCCGTGATACCATCCGTGAAGAAATGAATAGAAAAATTAGTCATGTTCTAATTAAAGCTGTTACATCTCGCATGTCTAAGCTAAAAAATTCGTTGCCTGACTTGGAACATTTTTTTTTTTTTACTTTTCGTATGCATGATAAAGGTTCGTGGGCATCGTAATTGAGGAACAACTATTTTGTTCTGCAGAATTTCAGCAGATGCCTTTTGGCTTCTCATAAAAGAGTGAGTCATACATCAAGGATAATTTGGATGATTGATCCGTGAAATATTAAAAAACAACATAGATAAGCATACATTGTCGTACTATGTGGAATTTTTTCGTAAGCAATTGCAGTAAGTTCTAGATTGGTAAATAACGACATTATTACTTCCGCCAAAGAGGTTATGTTTTCGTCGGGTTTGTCTGTCTACCCGCCTCTCTGTTGTTCGGTCTGTCACCAAGATAACTCAAAAAGTCATGGACCGATTTTGACGAAACTTACATGGGTTGTTAGGTTTGTTAAAAGGAACAGAAGATTAACTTTTGGTGAAGTTCTGTTCATCCATTTGTTTGTCTGCCTATTTTTTGTTGGTGCCATAACTTGGAGAGTAATGGACGGATTTCATGAAATTTACATGAATTGTTGGGTTTATTATAGAGAGTAAATGATAAAATTTTTGTCATGATCCGTTCATTCGTTTATATGTCGCTGTGTTTAATTTTATGTTTGTTAGCGTAATAACTCAAAAAATTACAAATGAATCTGTACGAAAGTTTCAGGAATTGTTTGTAATGTTAAGAGACATAATTTATTAAATTTTGGCACTGATTGGATTGCCCGACCGTTTGTGTGTTTGACTATATGTTTGTTTCAATCGTTGTTAGCGCAATAACTGAAAAATTATTAATGGATCTTCATGAAATTTTATGGAAGTATTAGTCGTGTTAAAATACATAATTGATTAAATTTTGGTGGTTATCGGCTAGTCCTTTTTGAGTTTGACTTCTGTTTGTTAAAGTTTTATTAGCACCATAACTCAAAAAGTTACGAACGGATCTCCGAGAAAATTACAGACACTGTCATTATAAAAAGGCACAAGTGATTTGATTTTGATGCTGATAGAAAGAAAATCATTGTTTCAGAGCCGGTTTGATTTTTTCGTTACCGCTGCCTTACTTGGCGGAGGTATGCACTCTCGGAGTGCTCTAGTTTTGAATGTTTTTAACCCTCAGAGATATATTCTGGCAAGCCGTTTCTTATCAAAATAAAAATGGCCATCCCTCAAAAAGGTTCTGACCGGAGGGCCCTTTCGGCGTCGAGAGCAATTCTGTCTTAGTTTTGTGCTACTTTGGATGTATATAGGCCTAGGTCGTTGGTCAACATTCTGTTAAAGAAGTAATTCTTTTGCATATGTTAATAAGGATGAGTTGAAGCCACCTCCACAGTACTCTGTTCAATAGCTCAACTAGATCCGATTATGCTAACCCAAACAGAAACGTCCTCTCTTACAGTGCCATTGTTTGTTAAAAAAATGTAAGAAAGAACAAACACCGCGTTGCCTAATACCATCACCCGCGGTAAGGGGTAAATTCAACGCCGTCGATTTGTATGGTAAACATACTCTAGAGTTTTGGAATTTTTAAGATCTCAGTCAACCGGCCTGACTCGGTGAAAGAAAAATATTGTGACTCAACGGACAAGAAAATCATCGCCATCATTTTTTATGGCCAGCTTATGCTAGTTTTTCACATTGTTCATCTCTAAGCGAACGCACCTGACTCCCTACAAAAAAATTTGTACTCTCTAAGCGAACGCACCTAACTCCCTACAAAAAATTTGTACTCTCTAAGCGAACGCACCTGACTCCCTACAAAAAATTTTGTACTCTCTAAGCGAACGCACCTGACTCCCAACAAAAAATTTTGTACATAGCACAACTCCTGAATTTCTTTTTGAGTAATGTTACAAAGTTAACACCGTAATTTTTGATGGCCAGCTTACTCAAAAATTTGGTCATTTATCACATCTCATGTAACCTACCTAACTGCTTAATTACTCCTCCTGCCTCATTTTGGGTGGACAGAGAACAAAATTCATCGCTGTCATTTTTGCTGGCCAGTTAATTCTAGGTTATGGGCATGTGCTAAATCTAGGTGAACTCACTAGACTCTCTGAAAAAATTATGAACGGTGCTCAACTCTTTTTACCGCTTTTTGGGTAGACGGATAAAAAACAGAGGAAGGAACTGCCACTGGAGAGTTTTTTCTTTAATGGAAGCGAAACAGAAAATAAAAGGTCAACCAACCGTTAAAAATTTTCAAGTTTACCGTGTTGTGGGATTTCGTCAATATAAGTTCGTTTCCCACCTCAAAACCAGCAAAGACATGAAAAGGCAGGTGAGCAGAGTTTAGGCCCAGCGTGCGCATGGTCCGGGTGGATGTTTGTTTCAGCATACACTGAATATTAGTTGA
>LQNS02276926.1:460848-473276 GCA_001587735.2 Parhyale hawaiensis | reverse complement strand
CAATCAGGAGTGGAGAATACCAGATCTAGAATATTATCGTATCTCGTAGGTTCATTAACGTGCTGAGTCAGGTGATGGTGATTGAGGAGTTCGAGCAGTTTGCTGCCTGGGGCTGGGCTGCAGGTTTTGGCTGCTCACGATAAAAGTGAGTCACGCATCTGTGGTAAGTGTGATAATTGACTCGTGCAATATTAAAAAAAAACATTCATTGTTCTACTATACATGAGTTTTCGTACGCTATTGCAGTAAATTCTTGATTGGTAAATAACGTTGCGAGAAATAAATAAATACCCGAAGCTTTTTATTGTGTCCACGTTTAAGGAAATAGGCGGAAAATAGGCTAGGTTGCAGATTTTGTAATTATGTTGATAGAACTTGGCGCTAATGAAAGCTCTGCTGGTGCCATGAAGGACTTTCTGCCGAAGTAAGCCGGTCCCCTTGAGGGAATGTTGTGGTTTGGTTTCGGGGAAACCCATAAGTGTAACAAGCTATCAGTTCCGAAGCTGAAAAAAGTGCTGAAGTAAGCCGCGAAAGAAGAAACGAATTAAGTTAAGAAAACAAATATCGCCGAACGTAACAAAGGAGCATGGTATGAGGTAACAAAAGAAGACAAGAAAGATATAATGAAGGATACAAGGGTTGAAGTATTGGAGTAAAATGGCATATTTATTACCTTCGCCAAGAAGGTTATGTTTTGTCTGTGTGTCTGTTTGCGTATTGTCTGTTTGTCTATCAACTCAAAAATTATGTACGGATCTGTATGGAATTTACAGGGATTGCTGGGAATGTTAACAGTAACAGATGATTACCTTCTGGGGGAATTCCATTCATTCGTTTCTTTGTCTCTCTGACTATTTGTTCTCAAGGACATAACTCAAAAGTTAAGGGCGGATTTTCATGAAATTTACCTGAGTTATTAGGCATATCACGAAGAGTAAATGACCAAATTTTTTGGATGATCTGTTTGTTTGTTCGTTTGTCGCAATTTGGTTGTATGCTGGTTTGCATAAAAACTCAAAAAGTTTGATGGATCTTTGTGAAATTAACAGGAGTTGTCAGTACCGCGAAAAGACATAATTGATTCAATTTTGGTGGATATCGGTTGGTCCGTTTGTTTGACTTATGTTTGTCATAATGTCTGTTGGCAGTATAACTCAAAAAGTTCTGCACGGATCTTCAAGAAAATTGCAGAAATTGTTAATACTATGAAAAGGCACAAATTATTGGATTTTGGTGTTGATACGAAGGAAATAATAGTTTCAGAACCAATTTGAATTTTTTTACACTTCTACTAATGACAATTTCTTGTTTTTTCTCGTCTTCCCTGTGTTGCTTTTCCCATGAGGGTGGGAACACGCTCGTGCATGGGTTCCACGTCTTTATCGACATACTATTAGTCCCTTGATTTTTCCTCTGTGATTTGGTGTTGATACAAGTGAAATAGTAGTTTGAAAACCAATTTGAATGTTTCGTTACCGTTGCCCAGCTTGGCGGAAGTATACATAGTCAATTTTTATTGGTCGGTCTTGCCGAGTTAGAAGGCACATATGACCTTATTTCAGTGCTGTTACAGAGGGTCTCATAGTTTCAGAACAAATTTAAATTTTCGATTAATGTTCTCTTTCTTCGCGGAGGTATGAGCTCTCAGAGTGCTCTAGTGTACAAGCATATCTACATTGATCAGCATCTATTTGATACGCCCTAAATGGCTAGGATTCGATACTGTAAATTGTGATGGCCAATAACTCATGCATTTACATCATCTGGTGACTAATTACATCCGCCAAAGAGGTTATATTTTCGTTGAGTTTGTGTGTTTGTCTGTCATCTAGATCACTTGAAAATTTATGGACGAATTTTTACAAAATTTGCCAGCATTGTTAGGCCTGTTAGAAACACCAGATTATGAACTTTTGGTAATGATCGGTCAGTCCGATTGTTTGTTTTAATATTTTTTCTTAGCAACAGTAGACAAATCTTTGTAATGATCTGTTTGTTCTTTCGTTTATTTGTCTATGAGTTGGATTTTACTTTTGCTGGCAAAGTAACTCAAGTTATAAACGGCTCTATATGAAATTAGTACGAATTATAAAAAGTATTTGAAAACATAATCATATTGATTGAACTGTTGTATAGATCTGTTGGTTTGTTTGACCAATGTTCGTCTGGATATTTGTTAGCAGGTTAACTCAAAAAGTTATGAACAGATTTCCAAGAAAATTACAGAAGCTGCGGCTAGAGTTAGAAGTCACAAATGATTAGATTTTGGCGTTAATTCAAATGAAATAAAAATTGAGAACAATTGGCCATGAAAAATGATGGCGATGAAATTTGCTTACACAGCAGGTGATTGTCTTACACCACGATGTGTTCTAGCTTGTCTCTGAGTTCGATTTTATGTTTGCTAGCAAAGTAACTCTAAAAGTTATGAACGGATCTTTATGAATTTAGTTTGAATTATTGCAAATATTTAAAAAAAATACTTGAATAAAATTTGGTGAAGCTGGTTTGGTGTGTTTGACCAATATTTGTCAGAATGTCAGGAGCGAATACCACATGTGGCAACAGTCCGTGGTGACTAATTACCTGCTCAGTAGGTGGCACGCAGGCCGAGAGTGTCAATAACCACAGCAGCGCCGCTGCCTGTAATGGATACCTTTGGGCCTACTGCACTGGAGGGCAAGCTGATTTTAACACAGAGTTGAGCAGATCTCTATTTCTATGTTTGGAGAACCTTGAAGTTCTCTCTTAAGGATGTTACTAGTAAACATGAATACCTCAGGGTGCAGCGCCCTAATTTGTTGGGCACTGCATCCATATCCATATAAGACAATAAATGAATTTTCTTTCTTTCACTAGCCGGAGTGCCATTGCATTCAGTGCTTGTGTGGTAGTGCCAAAGTATAGAATTTTCATAAAGTATAGCTACGAAAGGGAGCGGATGGGTGCATCAAAATTTCTCTTGACGAAAGGCGGACACAATGTTCACTTTCTGGAAGCAACTGGTACTGCCGAGGATAGAATACTGTTCAGTGTTCACCTCTTTGGATACCAAGCAAACAGAAAGACCTAGAGCGCCTCGATGCTATCCAGAGATCGTTCACTGCTAAAATTGAAAGCACGCAAGAAACTATCACAAAAGACTTGCCCTCCTTCAAATGTACTAAGTTAGAGATTTAGGCGCTTTACGATCATGTACGTTTGGGAAATTCTAGAAGGAATTACTGTCAATGGGCGTATTCTTGCCAGCTTCTTAGACCGTACTTCTGAAGTGCGGGTTCCAATAAAAAATGGTTCTGATGCAATAGCCACGGAGTATTCTAATAGCTTCACGGTCCGGTATACGAGGTTGTTCAACAATATATCACGTCACATTCTAAATGCCACATGTAGTGACAAAACAGCGAAATTAAAAAATTTACTGGACGCATACTTACTGAAAGTGCCAGACAACCAGCTGTATGCTACTACGTGCAATTTCGAGATTACTCGCTAGTATCCATCCCGCTGGTCACGGACTGCAGCATCACCTCGGTACAAGATTCATGACGTGTATAACGTCACCTGGACCTCATCCGAAGAATCATCAAGGAAACGTATCAAGGTAGAAGTAATATAATTGTATTGGTGAGTGTAAGAAATGCTATAAAAGTTACCAAGATGTTTTCCAGTTTAACGTTTCATAAACGCATAAAATTTAACAAGAGAGCGGAGTGCGGTATCCTGTGATGGCGCTTCTAATGCTCCACAACTAATAAGGTACTGAATGTTCAGTATGAGATGGGTTAAGATTTTAAGCTGAAAATCTCTAAGTAGTTTGGCATAACCAAGGATAAAATCTCTACGTCACCGCGTCAAATCTTTATTGGATGCCGCCGAGTACGCCACAACTACAATCATAAAAGGTCAGACAAGCTCAACTTTGCATGGTTACTGCTACAGGCTACAGAAAGTGAAATAAAAGTGGTTTAGATCTAATATATACTTATGTAAACTAAGTGCCAAACGGATCGTGAATGTTGTTTACCTTTTCGCAGGACACCAATGCCATATCAATTAGAGAGTTTTTCCAGAAAATTTCACTCCACGTATTACGCAACAGCAGTATCAAACTTACAGTCATTGTGGACGTGTTAACACAGTAAAGGAACAGGATCCCTTATTTCAGGGCCTCAGTCGAAGAGGTTGTAACAGTGGCCTCAACGCCTACAGCTTTGCAGCTGCTTAGCAGTTGTCATTAGATCGGCTGATCTCAAGATTACTCTGTTGCGACTTGCTGCGAGTGCGGCGTACGAAAATTAGTAACGGTTGCTATTGACAGAACAAATTCTAAACTCATTATGTGCCTCATTACAGCAAGGCTGTTTGTGGACTGCAAGCTCTTGCGCTGTCATGAGCGTCATTAGTGCCAGACTCATTCGTGCTTGATAAGAGGCTGTAGTTTAAACTGTCGTCGCCAATTACTGGAAGGTAAAATTCAGTTATTTCAATGCATTGGTATTTCGAAATACTTTTCTAAATTATCAAGGTAAGGATAGATTAGTCTCAGAATACTTAACACCTATAAAATTTTGGAACAACACCGGCACAATCTAGTTTTTCTACACCTTTATGGTAGTAGCCTTGCACGTGCACGTCATCATTTGTTATCTACTATTTATTATCTTCGTCAACGAGGTCGTATTTTTGCCAGGGTTCGTCTGTCTGCCAGCAACATGAGAAAAAAGTTTTTGGCGGATCTTCATGTAATTTATATAAACGCATAGTGCCAGGAAAACCTTCCCCCGATATTGCAATACTTTAAACTAATGGCGACCTGGGGGAGGAACAGAAGTTCGGTCCCGCCAATTCTGCCTGACTACCGCTACCCTCCAATGCTACGAGCGGTGTTATGCTATGCTGCTATCTAACGAAAAATTCTACTCTAATATCGTCGATCATGTGTGTCTCAGCTTATGGTCTTTCGAATGCTTTCTGGGTAAAACCTTCATGCGCCTGTTCATCCTGTCAGCCTCTGAGGTTACCAGCTATAGTGCGCGCTGGCGCACAAGTGAGGTACTAACATGGCTAATGATCAGAAGGCTCAAGAACATGGTGTATATTCCGATCAGGTGACAGTAGTACTGTATACAGGAAAGATGGTACACTCAGGGCTCTAACAAAGTGCAGAAGTCGTTTGGATCCTTGAGGCGGTGCGCAGCCGAGCCCAAATCTTCGCCAATGGGATGCGATACTTCTTACCGAGTCGTAGCGATAGATATCTTTGTCGATGCAACAGGTTGAATCACAAGGCGAGTCGATGAAGAACGTTAAGCAGGAGCGTTGACTTGGGCGAGAAGCGGGCAGTG
Organism: Parhyale hawaiensis; assembly: GCA_001587735.2. Lineage (NCBI taxonomy): Eukaryota > Metazoa > Arthropoda > Malacostraca > Amphipoda > Hyalidae > Parhyale > Parhyale hawaiensis. Next base: position 467,928 of record LQNS02276926.1, on the reverse strand, counting down.
AAATAGCCGAAGACAGAGACAGAGTACGACTCGGGACGCTCCAAGAGACCAGGAGGTCTCCCTGGCCATTGTGTTGACCAAGCTTCCAGAAGAAGGCGATGTAGAGGAGTCCCTTTGATTGAGAGACTCCGGTGAAGACTTGAAGCCCAATTACACAGGCGGGCAAAGTTCGGCGAACAGCGGGCAGTATTTCGAGAAAAATACCAGCCGAATAATAAACGCCCTATTACATGAGCGGGCAGTGTTCTGTGAAGAGCGGGCAGAATCTTGGAGACAATGCCCGCCGAACATTGAACTAGTTTACACGAGACAGCGAAATCTCAAAGTTACGAGGGTGGGGCAGATAGGCGTTGTATACTTTTCATTGAAATATCAATGAACAGAGTACAAAATCTTCAAGGCTCAGAGTGCCAAAACTGTTAGAACTATTTTACAGGAGTCAGAGACGCTTAATCACAAATAACTTACAGGTGGGCCTCTTTGCCGGGCAATATTCGGCCGTGTAATATGGCCTTTAGAGCGACAGCCCGCAAACTGGCCCTTGTTGTCGTCGTGGCGCCTAACTGCGAACTCTGTCTAGAGGAGGAGGGGGAAGTGGCGGGTGATAGGCAAAGGAAAGGTGAGAAGATAGAAATATAGTGACGCCAAGGTGGACCCAAGAGATGCATGGGAGTTAGCAACGCCGGAAGCGCGTTACACGCAAACATGAGGGAGACTGTTTGCTCTCCCGCATGACACAGCGAGCACAGCGGAGATGCAAGCCCAATCCTGTGCTTGGAGAAAACCAAGGCCATACAGTGCCAGACCGCAAATTCGAAAGCGCAGTGCGAAAGGAGCGGAGCATTGTTGACTCGGATGGGGAAATGGCGGAGCGACGGATGCCGAGCACTTCGTTGACCTTCCGACCCGCAATGGACGAGGCCACCACCTCCCTATGGATAAACGCCAGAGCCGCCTCAAGAGTGGAGAGCGAGACGACGCCATCGATTAGTAAGTGCAACCCAGAAGACCGGTACTTTGACGCTAGGGTGTATTTTATGTGACGGCCTCTGTGAGCGGTGACCGAGCTATGCAAGGGATGACCGGGAACCAGAGCCTGCAGTCAGGACTGCCTTCTTGGGAGGTCAAGCGACTCTGCGGCTAGGAGCATCTGTAATTCATGGTGGCGATGACTGCAAGGCGCCATCCCCCCCCCCTCGGTGTGAGCCTGTGAAAACTCACAAAAGCGCGTTTTGGACGACTTGCAGCGTAATAACGTAATAGACCGAGACGTTAGGGAACCAAAATGGGGCAGTATAAATGATGGCGGACCGAATGAGGTCCTTTTACGTTAGGATCAACGTTTCCTTCTGCTGGCTCCAGCTAATACCGGCTAGGAGTTTGAGGATTGTAATTTAGAGGACGCGTAAATTTGGGTTTTAATGACATGCTTAAAAAAGTTGAGTTGGGGTCACAATGGACATCCTGGAGAGTGAGGTATTTGTCTACGGAGAGAAGGGGACCTCCGGGCTCATATTTTCGTCGTGGGTATCCGAGGTAAACAATATGGGCTTATGTTTGGGCCCGAGATCGTGAAGTCGTTCTCGGCGGCCTAATCGGCATCTCACCCGAGCGCGATGAGACTCTCTCGTCTGCAGGTGCCACCTATGTGCCCTGCTGCACGACAGTAAAGTCGTCGGCATAGGAAGTGACGAGGGCAGCAGTAGTGACGAGGACACGAAGTGTTGGAGAGTAGGGTTAGATAATTGACCTTGGGGAACGCCACAATATATGCGGCGGAAGGGTAAGATGACCAACCCAAAGCGGCAGCAAGTCGCTGTAATTCTCAAGTAGGAGGGTAGGAGAGCAAACAAGCGCTTATGCTGTATAATACATAGAGCGATTGTGCCGTAATGGCTAGCATGTGCACTCGTCTCTTCAGTGCGTGTGCCCAATCGAGGGCGGTAATTCCAGGTAATAACAGGTCGTGATTATGTATAGAAAGCAGGGTTGCTGATTTTTATATTGTTTCTTAAAAATGAAGAAATATAAATTAACGAATTTTCATTTGATTTTTACTTATTTGATTTCTTGATTTTTTCATATTTTCTTACTGTGAAATGATACAATAACTATTCATAGTTCTCCTACAGCAGTGGTTCTTAACCTGGGGGGCGCACTCCCATGGGGGGGAAGGCGTGAGCGGATTCCAAGGGGAGCGCATGCCTCTGCCGTAAAACCAGATATTCATATTACTTTTGCCAAAGAAGTTACGTTTTTGTCATGTTTTCTGTTTGTCTGTCACCCAGATGATTCAAAAATCAGCTATATAATGAACGAATCTTCACAAAACTTAAAGGCATTGTTACGTATGTTAACAGTAACACATGACTAACTTTTGGTGGAAATCGGTTAGTTTCTGTGTCTGCCTATTTTTTCGCTGTGCCATATCTTCAAATGTTATGGGCGGATTTTCCTGAAATTTGCATGAGTTGTTAGGTCTATTACGGAAAGTAAATGACCAAATTTTTGTGATGATCTGTTGTTTGTTTGCGGTTGTGTTTCATTTTCTGCTTGGTAGCACAATAACTAAAAAAAATCCAAAGGGATCTTCATGAAATTTACATGAGTTGTTAGTAATGTTAAAAGGCATCACTAGAGCACTCTGAGAGCGCATACCTCCGGCAAGCAAGACAACGGTAATGAAAACTTTACATTGGCTCTGAAACCACGATTTTTTTTTGTATCAACACCAAAATCTAATCTTTTGTGTCTTTTGATAGTATTATAACTTTCAGCAATTTTCTTGAAGATCGACTAGTAACTTTTTGTTTTATGCTGCTAACAAACGTTATGACAAACATAAGTCAAACATACAAATGAACCAACCGATCTGCCCCAAAATTTAATCATTTATTTCGCATAACATAGCTAACCAACAACTCCAATAAATTTCATATAGATCCATTTAGAACTTTTTGAGTTATTCCGCTAACGAGTCCAAAATCAAACACAGCAACAAACACAAGAACGAACATATCACAAAAAATTGGTTATTTACTTTTCGTAGCAAACCAAACAACTCATGTAAATTTCATGAAAATCCGTCCATAACGTTTTGAGTTATGACATTGACGAAAATGAGGCTGACACGCAAACGGATCAACGGATCGTCACCAAAAGGTAATCATCTGTTCCACCTAACATACTTAACAATCCCTGTAGATTTTCTCCAAATCCATCATAACTTTTTGGGTTATCTTGATGACTGACAGACACACAGATAACAGGGACAGTCACACCCAACACAAACACATTAATTACCTCCTTGGCGGAGGTAATTAAATTTTGGTGCAGATTGGTTGGTCCATTTGTGTGTGTCATAATGTTTGTTAGCAGCATAACTCGAAAAGTAACTTACGGATCTCCAAGAAAATTGCAGAAAATGTTAATACAGTCACCATAAAAACAAAAAGTATCCCTATGCCCCCCCAAAAAAGTTATTGCATTATTCGCGAGATAATTACCTCCGCCACGGAGGTTACGTTTTCGTTCGGTTTGTCTGTCTGTTTGTTTGTCTGTCTGTTTGTTATTTGTCTACCTGTCACCAAGATAACTCAAAAAGTTATGAACGGATTTTGACGAAAATTACAGGGATTCTTAGATCGTAGGGCGTCACAATCGGCGATGGACCATCGCATTAACACATTTTAAATATGCAAACATCTCAGACCACAAACATCGAATAAAAGCAGCATCTCTATATAACTTCGGCCTGTGTGCGATTTTCAAACCAGTAATACTATTCCTAGCTGATAAAAGGTGCGAAATGTAAGGTCCAGGCCATTAATTGACATTACTAGATCTGGGAAATGTATTACAACAAACTTTGTTACCCCCTCTAGGTTTTATTGTTACTAAAAAATGAATGTTTTAAACTAGTAAGGCTAGTTTTCTGCAGTTTTAGGCTCATTTCATCGGCATCGGAAAAACAATCGATGACAATGCCCATCGTATGCCATCGCCGATGGTATGTTCAGTCAATTCATTGGACCATTTCTTCCTTATAACACCATCGCCGATAGAGAAAATGGCCACCGCCGATTGTTTGATGCGATTTCCATCGGACCATCGCTACCGCTGATGGATTTTTGCGATGTTGCATCGTAACATCGTAGTATTCCCGATGGCGATGGCCTACGCGCGATCGCCATCGTAAAATCGGCGATGGCCATCGTGCGAGGCTCCTCAGCAGAATTTCAGTCTCTTCCAACCAAAGATATTTATAAAACCAGAGCCACACACCGGGAGCGCAGACTACCGCCGAGCAACACAATGCTGAAGGGCAGAATGGTGGACAGTGAAGCAAGCAAGCAAAAGGACTGATGGATCATCACCAGAATGTGATCTTCTGTTCCTCGTGATTTTCCAAGCAGAGGATTGTGATCCTCTCACCACCTTACTCTACGGGAAGCAACTGTCAAATAACTCTCTCACGCTGCACGGATCCTTGCTATCAGGGTTAGTACTGATTAAATCAAATTGATTTAATCAATTGATTAAATCAATTTATTTTCTATAAAAAATCAAGAGTTATTTATTTTTTTAATTTTTCATGAAATGGAATATTTGTACACTATCAAATGATCAACTCTTATGAGCAGTTATGAAACACAACACCAGTTCTATCTCTCAAGATACTAGGGTAACATGTCTAGTACCCGTCCACCATGCTAGCAGCCGTCCACTTGGCTTTAAAAACTTCCTGTGTGAAAACTAGCAGTAATAGAGAGCCGTACATAGTCTTAAACTGTTGGGTACTACTTAGCCTACAGTTTAAGCCAATTTACGGCTTTCTAGTACAGTTAGTTTTTACACAGAAAGTTTTTAAAGCCAAGTGGACGGCTACTAGCATTGTGGACGGGTACTAGATATGTTACCCTATGGTTCCCCTATATAGAGTTCATCAACCTATATATACCTCTATACAGCTACCTACATAATTAATAGAAGGGGAAGCGCATGGTTAAATTTTCATGATATTTAAATACTGTAACGCTCTGATTTAATCTAATCCATCATCTAATGAGCCACTATCTAAGTAACTACCATTGCATCAGGGTTTTCATTGATTAAATCAAATTTATTTAATCAACTGATTAAATCAACTGATATTTTTTATAAAAATAATGATTTTTTTGTGTAGCTATATGATTTTTTCATGAAATGGAATATTCTTTCACTATCAAATGATTAACTCTTCTCAGCATTTATGCAACACAACACCAGTTCTGTCTTTCAACATATCAATGGTTCTCCTTTAAAGATTTCAACATCCTATACCTCTACATACTAGCTACATAATTAACGCCAGAGAAAGTACATGTTTACTTTAACTTTTTAAGTTATTTGAATAATTCAACACTTCGATAAAATCTAATATAACATCTATTGAGCCACCATCTAAGAAACTACCTTTGCAGCAAGGTTTACATTATTAAAACAGTTGATTTCCAAGCAACACCGTTTGTACAGACTTTACAGAATGGGTATTATCTTGAAGAGGTCATATTCTAACTATCAAAACACTTCGAGCTCGGTCTTGAGAAAGGCAGCAGCGGGCATATTACCAACAGCAGATTGAAAGTGCATCATGCGACCCGAGGAAAACCGGAGAAATTATTAACGAACTGCTCAATCGGAGCCATAAACCAAAGGTTGATTGTATGGTTGTCAATGGGAGAGCGGTTAGCGACGGTGAGCTTGCAACTCATTTTAATGAGCAGTTTTCTACGGTTGCTGCTAGTCGACGGGTTGCAGAACTTCCGGAAGATAGGGCTCTGCTTGAGATACGTCGACCTCAAGCGCCTGATCAATTTGTGTTCGACCCCATTACACCCGATGAAATAGTTGCTACTGTGAAATCCTAAACGTTATCATAAGAACGAACTTCAACCAAGGCATATTATTTTAATTTTACCATCCATTATTGGTTATCTTACTGAAATTTTGATTAAGTGTGTATCATGTGGTGTGTATCTTGAATGTTTGAAAGTTGCGCGTGTGGTACCAATTTTTAAATTCGGAGATGCTAAGCAGGTAAACAATAATTATAGGCCAATTTCTACCGCTACAGTATTCAATCAAATTTTCGAGAGTGTCATTCATTGCATACTTATGCAGTATCTCGAATCACACTGTGTTTTAAGCAATTTTCAATACGGATATAGAAAATGTGACAACACTACTCATTCTATCATTCATCTTGTTAATGATGTATTACCTATACTTGACAAAAAATCTGTTATGGTGTGTTTGTTGCTAGACTTAAAAAAGGCTTTCGATCCTGTCGACGCTAGAATTTTGCAGACTAAACTAGAGCACTATGGCCTGAAAGACAACGCACTTCATCTTATGAGGAGTTATTTGTGTGACCGTTAGCAATACGTTGTTACAAACGACCACGTATCGTATCGTAGACTGCTACCGTGAATATTGGAGTGCCACAGGCTTCGGTCCAGGGGCCCCTTTTGTTTAGCCTGTACATTAACGACATTGATAATTTTTCAGATATCCGTGCAAATCTGTTTGCAGACGATGCAGTATTTTATGTTGATGACCCGAATTTCAATAACGCCATTTTAATAATTGAAGAGCTGATAGCGTCTCTTTTAGAATGGCTACAATCTAACAGCCTCACTCCTAACTCTCAGATAACTAAGCTAATGCTATTTACTTCTCGACCGGCTGTGCACCTACCTGAAGCACGTTTTATCGATACTGTATTGGAATGGGTAAAATCTTATAAATACTTATGCCTAATTATTCATGATAAGCTTAGTTACTCCTGTCACATTAAGCATGCATGTCTGCCAATAGCTAAAGCAAGAGGAGCAATGTATGCTATGAGTAAATACTCTTCAAAAAGGTCGTTGATTTTATTGCATTATTCACTTGCATACTCACCTATTCCCAATTAAAAATTATCAGTGGAGCGCGCGTGAATTATGTGCGGCAGATCCGATATTAGGCCGATTTATGCGAGGAGGTGGCCACGCCTCGTGGTTTCTCGGATGGCCACGGTTGGGGTTTCAGCACATC
>LQNS02276926.1:415093-444813 GCA_001587735.2 Parhyale hawaiensis | reverse complement strand
GAGAATTTAGTTGCCTGTAAGCTTGGTCATTTTGCTGAGGCTACGGGATTGCTGCCTGCTTTTCAGCTTGCATACGAAACTGGTTTGGGTTGTTGTGAGGCATTGTTGTCGGTGTCACACCATTTACAACCTGCGCTGGATTGTTTGTCTGAGGCATGCCTTTTACAGTTGGACTTCAGGGCGGCGTTTAACAGGGTCAGCCACAGAGGTCTATTCTACAAGTTGAAGTCGCTTGGTGTGTGTGGTGGGGTTCTGTCAATCATTCGTGATATATTTTTTTTTTTGAGCGAACGCAGAGTGAATCCGTTGACGGTTTTTGAGTGCCTCTGTCGCGATGGAGTCTGGCCTCCCTCAGGGTAGCGTACTTGACCCCCTGCTGTTCGTTCTGTACACGAATGACATGCTCTCTTTGCTAGAGAACACGACGATTCCACTTTGATAGTAGTGATATCTGCCCCCAGCAAGCGTAATGATGTCGCCCAGTATCTGAATAAGGATCTGTCGCCGATTAGTGCATAGTGCTCGGCCTGGAGTATGAGGCTGAATGCCAGTAATACTAAGTCTATGATTGTCAGTCGGTCTCGGACTCTTTTACCGCAGCATTCACAACTGAAGATAGTTGACACTTTGCTTGAGGAGTCTAGCTCCTTGGAGATTCTCGGTGCTGACTTTGAAGAAAAGCTTACTTTTGAGCCGCATATAAGGCGACTGGTGTCACGTGCTTCCAGTAAGACTGGGTTCCTGTGCAAGGCGAATTCTGTGGTTGGTGACAGTGAGGTTGTCCGCATATGCTTTTATGCTGCTTGTGTTGAAGTATTGCTCACCGGTTTTGGCTTCAGCTGCTGACAGCCACTTGCGTCTGCTATACTGACTTGTTAGTTCAGCCAGGAGGCTGTGCGCCGAAAATGATCTGGTGGATCTGTCCCATAAGAGAGGGTTGGCCAGACTCTGTATGTTTTATTAGGTGTACAACAATGAGAGACATTGGTTGTACGCTTCTGTCCCTGCCCTCAAGGTCTTTCGGAGGATTACACGTGCCGCGGTTGACGCGCACTTTTTCACGATGGAGAATGTTAGATGCCAAACTATCCAGTTCAGTCGGTGCTTCGTGCCCAGGTCTGTTAAGGTTTGGAACTTATTGCCAGCCACGGCTTTCGGTCGTGTTGGCCTATGGGCGTTTAAGTCGGCTGTTAATGGCTTTTTGCTGGATATTATTTAGCAGCGTTTCGGGCTTCCCGGTGTTGCAAAGTGCTTCAATTTGCTTGTGCTATCTGTGCGTGGTGGCATATGCGTGAAGTTTTAACAATAATAATAACAACAATACAAAAGAATTAAAACTTTAATGCTTCAGCGCGAAGAAACTGTGTGTAACAAGCATGTTAATAAATAAATAAATAAACAAGTACGCAAGAAAATAAAGTTCACAGAATTTCAGTATAATATAGAAAGGTTATGTGCTTTAGACAAAAAGATCAGAGGATAGTACTAACGAAATTTTATAGGCATGCATGCATAAATATTCACGTATTTATGCATAAATAAACTAGTAAATATTGAGTAGGGGCTGAGACACGATGCTTATCATAACACACTGTAGCTTATACTCTGCCGTCAAAACTGATGGCGAAGGTATTACAGTGAGGGCTCTTACACCGTGCTGAAGATGCTGTTGTAAGCTGCAGCGAATCCGCCCGTGTGACTCGTTACTTTTTGCTGAAAACAATACAGTGAGAAATAAGCCCCAGCCATGAAATTAATTCACAGCAAAGCCTCAGATATATCCAAGATAGGAATATAGACCAGTCCTAATTACAGCCTAGCAAATGCTTCAAGCGAGGCACATGAATACACAACGGTCATAATTATATAAATAATTTAATTAAATTCCCTATTATCAACAACCACATCGTACACGCACCAAGAAGGCATCCGAATGGAATACTTTAGTTTCCACGTTTAAAAATACCTTTGAATTTTCTATCATACTCCCGACACAACTGGAGAAGAAGTCGTGCACCCTCAAGCTCATAATACCGTCATGATATAATTACTTCAATAGCGAAATGTTAGTCCATTATAGCGCCGGCAATGCAGACATTGCCTGGCGTATTCCCAGGAGCACCTGAGGCATAACTGTTCGACCATTGTTCTAATGAGTGCAGACCATAATTCCGTAGTGAATTAGAGTGTTATTGCCGCAAATAAGGCGTGTAGCCGAGGCATTCTCCTGCGTCTAATGAGCGTAGGTAATGAGAAGCAAGTGAGCGGGTCAGCAAACTGTATCCTGGCTCTGGTTCAGGCCTCGCTGGCCTCGAAATTCAATTGGTACACGACTCGCAACATGTGCTCGCTTCTTAGCACCACATATTTTATCCTAGCGTATCATGCTTGCTAGCATATTTCTTTTAATTAGTGGAAAAAATATTAATCTGAGATACACACACGTCAGCACAGGCCAACACGAAATGTCTCGGATTAGCATTTTACAGAGTTGAAAGCAAATCATGGAAAAGAAAGGACAGCTTTATCATACGCTGGTAATTCAAAGTCATAAAGTCATACTCGAAAGCTACCGATCGCTTTCTTCGTCATGAGATAACAAAATTTGGAACACATGCTCCTGTTTGAGAAACGTTCTTCAAAGTACATGTTCCATTTTTTCAATATAATAGCGTGTTCCCTAGCATGTTCGCAACACAATACTAGTAAAGCTGCTAACGTGGCCGGCACCCGTTCCCATAAACAGGCAGTACTAGGAGATAGGTAGTGTCCGTACCAGGGTGTGAGCGAGTTAAGGCTCAAGTTCTACACAGTTTGTACCCACGGTAGCAGCAGTTTAGTGTGTGGAACTCATGATACTGGACGTTGCAGGATCAAGTGACAACCCAGGTAGGCATGCTTTGCACCACTGCTGCGCTGACTCAGTAGTTAATAGGTATGCACAGTTGCAGTGGGGGAACTTACCTATTCCAGAAAAAGGAGAGCAGAAGGGAGGGCGCGGGTGGCTGCATAAGAGCATTCCGTCAATAGCGCCATAGTGTTTGACGATCCGTTGTCGACTACAGCCGTATACTTCTCTGAGGTCAGTTGGCCTATGACGGCAGCACGAACCAGGGCGTGTGCGTTTCCCAGCAAGGGCTGCGGTGAATCTGACTTTGCCTTTTACCTTCTACTAAAATATTATAGGAAATACCCCTGTAACCCCACGAACGTAAAACTATTTCAGAGCAGTTATTTAAACTGTTAAAAATAATCTAGGGCTCGTGCTAAATTTTGTGAGGTCATTTTCGACATTGGTGGGGCATTTATAATTGCATTGAAGGTTTAATTTTTAGTTCCATTACGAAGAGTAGGTACCAGCGGAGTTATCTCAACTGTGAAATGCTGCGTTCTAAAACAGATAACTATTGTTTTGAAGCTGAGATTAAAGGCTTGCTTAACCAGAATTTGTGGACTACTTCCTCAGTGAAATTAGAACCAAAACCATGATTTTTCCACGCAGTGTCAATGTTGAGCTCTCAATTATAGTCTTAGAAGTAAGAACAAAAGGAGTGAATGAAGACACCAATTACTGCTCAATCAAATGGCTAGGAGGCAATGTTGACGACCGAATACAGATTTTGGGCAGTTGTCATGATCGAAGCTGGCGGGCCTATCTCTCCGCTAGGTGCCTCTGAGGCTTGGTTGTGGCAGCCGTGCGATAGGCACGCTGGTTGCGAGGCATCTATATAGGATCAGCACGGACTAATGAGTGCGGTGCCCGCACTCCTGCCACACTTCCTATAATGAAGATAAATCCCAATGGAAGAGTTGGGCAAGCGATTGCAGACTTGGAGCTACTTCTTCAGTTCCTAAGTGGTTAACACCGACAACATACTTGGGCCAATCCCCAAGTCGACAGTGAATCTTGTCCCTTGTATTAGTTTTAAGGATGTTATTTGTAAACATGAATACCTCAGGGTGCAGCGCCCTAATTTGTTGGGCACTGTATCCATATCCATATAAGAAAGTAAACGAATTTTGTTTCTCTTTTTTCTTTCTTTTACTGCCTGGAGTGCCACTGCCTTCAGTGCTATAGTGTGGTAGTGCCAAAGTATAGAATTTTGATAGAGTATAGCTACAAAATGGAGCGGATGGGTGCATCAAAATTTTTCTTCACGAGAGGCGGACACAATGTTCATCTTCTGGAAATAACTGGTACTGCCGAGGATAGAATACTGTTCAGTGTTCACCTCTTTGGATACCAAACGGAAAGACCAAGAGCGTCTCGATGCATCTAGAGATCGTCCACTGCTAAAATTGAAGGCATGCAAGAAACTATCACAAAAGACTTGCCCTCCTTCAAATGTACTCAGTTCAATAGAGATCTAAGCGCTTTACGAACACGTATGTTTGGAAAATTCAAGAAGGAATTACTGTCGATGGGCGTATTCTTGCCAGCTAGTCAGACCGCACTTCTGAAGTGTTGGTTCCTCAAAAATGGTTCTGATGCAATAACCACGGAGTATTCCAATAGCTTCACGGTCCGAGATACGAGGTTGTTCAACAATATATCACATCACATTCTAAATGCCACATGTACTGACAAAACAGCGAAATTTAAAACTTACTGGACGCATACTTACTGAAAGTCTGAAAGTGCCAGACAACCAGCTGATGCTACTACGTGCAATTTTGACGTACTGTAATTCGCTACTATCCATCCCGCTGGTCACGGACTGCAGCATCACCTCTGCACAAGATTCATGACGTGCATAACGTAACCTGGACGTCGTTCGAAGAAAAATGATGGAAAGGTATCAAGGTAGAAGTAATATAATTGTGTTGGTGAGTGTATGAAATGCTATAAAAGTTACCACGATGTTTTCTAGTTCGAAGAATAATGATGGAAAGGTATCAAGGTAGAAGTAATATAATTGTATTGGTGAGAGTATGAAATGCTATAAAAGTTACCACGATGTTTTCTAGTTTAACGTTTCATAAACACATGGAATTCAACAAGCGAGCGGAGTGCAGTATCCTGTGATGGTACTTCTATGCTCCACTAAACTAAGGTAGTGAATGTTCAGTATGAGTTGGGTTAAGATTCTAAACTGGAAATCTCCAAGTAATTTGGCATAACCAACGATAAAATCTCTACGTAACGACGTCAAATCTTCATAGGATGCCGCCGATAACGTCACAACTACCATCATAAAAGGTCAGATTAGCTCAACGTTGCTGGTTACTGCTACAGGCTAAGATAGGAAAATAAAAGAGGTTTAAATCTAATATATACCTACGTAAACTAAGTGCCTAACGGATCGTGAATGTTGTTTACATTTTCGCAGGATACCAATGTCATATCAATTACAGAGCTATTTCCAGAAAATTTCACTCCACGTATTACGCAACAGCAGTATCCAACTTACAGTCATTGTGGACGTGTTATCACAGTAAAGGAACAGCATCCCTTATTTCAGCGCCTCAGTCGAAGAGGTTGTAACAGTGGCCTCAATGCTTACAGCTTTGCAGCTGCTTAGCAGTTGTCATTAGATCGGCTGATCTGTTCTAATGAGACAACGCTGAACGACGCTCACGCCGCATGCTTTTAATCATTGCCAACGATAACTGTCTTGTTTAAGATTTGAGTAATACACGCTCATTACAGCAAGGCTGTTTGTGGACTGCAAGCTCTTGCGCTGTCATGAGTGTCATTAGTGCCAGACTCATTTGTGCTTGATAAGAGGCTGTAGTTTAAACTGTCGTCGCTAACTACAGGAATGTAAAGTTCTGTTATTTCAACTCATAGGTGTTTTGAAATACTTTTCAAAATTATCAAGGTAATGATAGATTAGTCTTAGAATAGTTAACACCTATACAATTTTGGGACAAAACCGGCGCTATCTAGCTTTACTACACCTTTACGGTAATAGTTTTGCACGTGCACGTCATCATTTGTTATCTACTATTTATTATTTGTCAACGAGGTCGTATTTTGCCAGGGTTCATCTGCTAGCAACATAAGAAAAAAGTTTTGGGCGGATCTTCAGGTAATTTACATAAGCGCATAGTGCCAAGGAAACCTTCCTCCGATATTGCAGTACTTTAAACGAATGACGACCTGCTGGAGGAACAGAAGTTCGGTCCCGCCAATTCTGCCTGACTACCGCTGCCCTAAAATACTATGAGCGCTGTTACGCTAAGCTGCTATCTAACGAAAAATTCTGCTCTAATATCGTCGATCATGAGTGTCTGAGCTTATGGTCTTTCGAAGGCTTACTGGGTGAAACGTTCCTGCGCCTGTTCGCCCTGTCAGCCTCTGTGGTCAGAGTTGTGCGCGCTGGCGCACATGCGAGGTACTAACAAGGATAATGATCAGCAGGCTCAAGAACATGGTGTATATTTCGATCAGGTTACAGTAGTACTGTATACAGGAAAGATGGTACACACAAGGGCTCTAACGAAGTACAGAAGTCGTTTGGATCTTTGAGGCGGTGCGCAGCCGAGCCCAAATCTTCGCCAATGGGATGCGACACTTCTTACCGAGTCGTAGCGATAGACGTCTTTGCCGATGCAACAGGGTGAATCACAAGGCAAGTCGATGAAGAACGATAAGCAGGAGTGTTGACATGGGCAAGAAGCGGGCAGTGAAATAGCCGAAGACAGAGTACGAATCGGGACGCTCCAAGAGACCCAGAGGTCTCTCTGGCCAGTGTGTTGACCAAGCTTCCAGTAGTACCAAGCTTCCAGTAGTAGGCGATGTAGAGGAGTACCTTTAATTGCGAGATCCCGGTCAAGAATTAAAGCCCAATTGCACAGGCGGGCAACGTTCGGCGAACAGCGGGCAGAATCTCGAGAAAAGTACCAGCCGAATATTGAGCGCCCTATTACATGAGCGGGCAGTGGTCTGTGAAGAGCGGGCAGAATCTCGGAGAAAATGCCCGCCGAACAGTGAACTGCGGGTGGGACAAATAGATGTTGCATACTTTTCATTTAAATTTCAATGAACAGTGCACAAAATCTTCAAGGCTGAGAGTGCCAAAACTGTTGGAACTATTTTACAAGAGTCAGAGAGGCTTAATCACAAATAACTTAAAGGTGGGCCTCTTTGTCGGGCAATATTCGGCCGTGTAATATGGCCTTGAGAGCGAAAGCCCCAAACTGGCCCTTGCTGTTGTCGTGGAGCCTAACTGCGAACTCTGTCTAGAGGAGGAGGAGGAGGAGGAGGAGGGGGAAGTGGAGGGTGATAGGGAAAGGAAGGGTGAGATGATAGAAATATAGTGACGCCAAGGTGGACCCAAGAGATGCATTGGAGTGAGGAACGTCGGAAATGAATAAAAATGTCATTTCATGAACTTTGAAGAAAGTTTTCTATGCATTGAACGTCATGTACGCCATTGAGCGGAAATACGTATAGGGAGAAAACAGGGATTTGTCGTGGAAAAAACTTAAGTGGATTTGTCCTGGTGGCGTTCACCGCCTTTTCAAACCCTGGTCGCTGTACTGCTTCCATGAACTAGATTACTGCGCGTAGCTTATTCCGGCAGAGATTTTGGAAGCACCAGAAGCATGCGCAGCAGTTGGAAGACGGAACTCAGACCGAACGGTGAGACTCTCTCACCAGTGTGGCTCTACCTGGTGCCTTGGAGGTTGCTTCGTTATCTACCTCTTCCGGTCCGGTGGGGATTACTTATTGCAGGCCCATCAATGTACGCCTGTATAGTTCTGAGAGCTCCCTTCATTTATTATGGATCAACTTGATTTCGTCAACATGAGCCACTAAACTTTAAGGCCCGGCCAGCTTGGGACGTTTCTTGGGACGGCATAGAGACGTGCACCAGCTCAGCACGTGAACTTCGGAGGATGACTCTCGGTGGAGGTTGCTGCCTTCTTGTAAGTATCGGGATGTCTGGGAGGTCGCAAGTTTGTTCTCGGAACTCGCCGAGGGCGGACTCTCCCAGTTCAGGATGACACAGGGATCCACAAATTTAAATTTTACGCCATTGGTTTAACGGCAACAAATATAATCTAACTCCTGATGTGTTTTTTCCATCCTGAATATTTTCATGATGGGCTCCCGGGTGGGCCCGATAGAGTTCACTGTGTTCCCTTTGTCGTCCTGGGAATGTATTAGGTGATGCTGGCCTATAATGCTTTATAAATTTTCCCTACTGTGCTCTATTATCTAATATTGTTTTGCTTTGAATTGTCTCTAAAATGGATGTCAAACTTCATGTGAAAAGTCGCAAATATATGCGATCGGAGGTTACGAAGACCTCTAATAATCTAAATTGTAATTTGAGTAGCTATACCAGCACTGAACTTAGAAATTGTCTTGATAGGCTCAGAGTTCTGCAGGCAGATATTGATTGATGCCAAAATATTTGCAGAGCTATCTAAAGCTGAAATTCCAGAAAATGAACTCGAAAAACAGTACGAATCGTGCGCTAGTTACTCTATGAAACTAATTGCCAGTATAAATATTATTGAAAATGCTCGCACCGCAGCTCCTTTTGGAGCAAGCTTTGACAGAGGTCGTGAAGATGTGTGCCGTAGCCAGTTAAAGTTGCCCCAAATCCAGCTGCCTGAATATGGGCACAAAGATGGTGAGAGTCTAACCAAGTTTCTTGCAAATTTTCAAAGCAATATTGACAAATATGCCTTAACTGGCTATGAAAAGTTGATGTTCCTTCAGAAACAACTTCGCAATGAACCATTAAATCTAGTTAAATCTTTAGAAGTTGCGTAAGCAAGACTACGATAAAGCTAAAAAATTGCTTCAAGATGCCTTTGCCTCTCCTCTAACGCAAAAGTATGACGCTATTCATCAACTATCTGAGATGTCCCTTACCGTAGGGGATGACCCCTATGAGTACATTAGTAAAATGAAGCACATTACGTAATGTTTTTCAACTTTGCAAGTAGACGCACATGTTGTGCTTCAGTATTTCTTTTGGAAAGGAATGAACCCTGTAATGCAATCACAGTTCATACAAATAACAAATACCAACAAATCATCGTTAGAAGACATAAATACGCATCTTTTTGCTGCTACGGAAAGATATCTCGCGGTCCCAAAAGGGATTAAAGTTAAGTCTTTTGTTCGTGCGTCCAGTAGTTACGAGGGCGACTCAAATAAAACTACTACGGCCATGGCAGCGAATGTTTCGCACGAAAAGCGATGAGAACGAGGCAACTCTGAGCCATACTGTAGTCTTTGCACTGGTAAGGGCCCCAAAGTAAATTCTCACGCTACTTTCAAATGTTCTGCCTTTGTAACTCCTGCTGAAAAGCGCGATCTATTCAAAGCTCTGCAAGCTTGCACGAGATGCGCAAATTTGTCGCACACGACAGACCAGTGCCGATATAGGTTTAAGAAAAGGTGTTCTACTTGCTCGCGCTTCCATTGCAATTTCTTGTGTCCCGCATCTGATAAATCTCTCGTTCTAGACAGTATAAAGGCAGTGCCGCAAACCTACAAGATACGCGTAAATCAGACGGCGGTGCGCGGAATTCAAAGTCTGAAGTTAGCACGGGCAGCATAGGTGTGTGCAGCGTTGTCTTATCGCAGGTGAATTGCTCTAGCTCCCAGCTGGGAGAAGACTCTATTGTGCCAACCTTTAGCTATGAATGTAACGGTTCTGTGATTCGTGGGATGCGAGACAGCGGTTGGCAACCGAACTTCGTCACTGACCGAATGGCCGAAGCTTTAGGTTTGAAAGTTGTGCAGCCCAAATTCTCTCTTACTATCCATGGCTTCAATCACAGTCAAAATCGTATATCTAGGCTACTAGAGTTGCCAACCACAAAAACCAAACTAAAACTGCCTGGTTTGGGCACTGTTGTGGAAGCTTTTGAAACTAAAGGCTATAAAATGGCGGATTCCTTTCTTTCGAAAGACTCTAATGTAATTGAAGATTTAGACTTCATTTTAGGCAACAATGACGCTCAAATATTGCCACAGCAAGATAAAGTCTTTGGACTTTCTCCAAAGTCCATATACTCAAATACCCCTAAAGGTCTTCTCTTAAGCGGAAATGTCGAGAGGTTGCTAGCCAATGTTGAATATTTGCCACGTTTCAAGTTGGACGCTTCTGCCAGTGCCAGTAAATCCTCAAATGAGGTGACCTCTCAAGTCGGTTCCCACGTGTCGCAGACAGAGCTACATAAATCCGTATCCTCACCTGTAGCCGCAAACGTTGTGACAGTGGGGGACGATGATAAGTTAGAATCCGTAGCTGATAAAGCTCTAGAGTCTTTGCTTAAAGATCAGCCTATGCAGGCCTTAAATTATGAAGATACCTTCTATTAAAAGCAAAACGTAGTAAGTGATGAAAAATTGGCGTCTTTTGATCTCGACAAAACTGTTCGAAACGAGAATGGTAGACTTGCGATGCCAGTATTATGGAACAGCAAGGTGTCCCATCTACTAGGCAGAAATTTACACCTCTGCAAGCGAATTCTAGGGTCTAACTTGAAGCGCTTACAAAACAGCCCAGAAAAGCTGAAAATGTACGATGAAGTCTTTCAAACCCAGGAAAGGGAGAGGATAATTCAGAAAATTTACCACCTTCCTAAGTTTCTTAAAGAGCACCCCACCTGTAGCTTATTGCCCCATATGGGCGTATTTAGACCAGATAAAGAAAGCACCGAATGTAGGGTCGTGTACTTATCTAACCTGTACCAAAATGATTCAACGAAATCAAAGACAATTTGTCATAACCAAGCACTGTTGTGCGGCCCCAATCTTATTAAGAAAATCACGAATGCTGTAGTGGGGTTAAGGTTCGATGCCTACGCGCTATGTTTTGATTTACGTAAGCATTTCTTAGCATTGCTCTCCTTGAAGTAGACCAGAACAAATTACTTACGCTCTGGTATAGTAACGCAGGCCAGAATAATTTCAGTCTCGTAGCTTATCGTAATTTGAGGCTGGCATTCGGCCTCCGCTGTTTTCCTGCCGTATTGATGCTAACGATGTTCAAAATTTTAATTCATGACGCAGAGAACGACGAGAGCAGTCTGAAAGATCTCAAGAGACAGCTGTCCGATCTGCTGTATATGGACAACGACGCTGTAACTGCTAACGACCCATATTATCTAGAGTGGCTTATAACAAATTCACATTAGTGTTCTCACCTTACCAGTGCAGCAGTTCGTTACAAACTGCTCTCTCCTACAGGAGAAAGTCTCTGAATCGACAGAAACAACTCCTTCAGAAGTTAAATTGTTAGGGCTACGATGGAATAGGGACACAGACTGCATAGCAGCTAACCCTTTGCGCCTTGACAAAAAAGCTAATACGAAACGCAAAGTTATGTCTTCTCTTCCCAGTAATTACGATGTGTTTAAAATTGGAGGGCCACTGCTAAATAGAGCTCGTCTGTTCGCGCACCGAATTCCCAATTGGTCGGGATGATCTGCTCTCAGCCGAGCTTACGCACGAGTGGCACAATATTTGTAAGCATATAAATAGTACTCCAGCTATTTCTATTGAGAGATGCGTAGGCAGATGAGACAGTCGGTACAGGCAGCAACATGCTTGTAGCATTTACGGATTCTAGTAAAATTATGTACGGCGTGGTAGTCTTCATTCAAGATGTTGTTACCGGCAAGACTAGCTTCTTGCAAGCAAAGAATAGACTTGTCAATAAGCAGCTTCAAACAAAGTCTGTGCCAGCTTTAGAATTTCACGCTATAGCTTTGGGGGTAGAAACCCTACTGGAGAGTTACGAGGAACTAACAGGATAGAACTGCGTCTCTCCAGTGAAAATACAAAAACTTTGTCTCTTTTCGGATAGCATGGTTTCTCTTCATTGGATAAACTCTGATGTTCATAAGCTGGAGAAAATGCAAAAGAAACTCCCTTTCATCCAAAATCGCTTAGAACAAATTTGCCGCCTGTGTGAAAAATTTCCCTTTGAATTTGGGTACATTGCAGGGGTACAAAATCCTGCTGACTGCATAACTCTCCTTATGAGCTATAGTCAGGTCTGCCAATCTAATTATCTGACAGGCCCGAGTTCCTAAACGGAAATCATGCTGAGCCAACAAGCGACATCCTTCTGTCATTCATAGTGCCTGATCCGCTTGTAGAAAGTACGTCTTCGACGCAAAATTCTGCTGAGCACTTGAATGTGGGCACAGTGGGGGATGGAGCTCAGCAAGAAACCCTGCTCTCTTACGAACGGTATTCTAGCTTTCATAAATTAGTTTGTGTGTACAGACAGTACTTAGGTACGTTGATTGTCTGAAAACCCGGCTAAAAAAGAAGTATCCTGTAAAATTTACTCACCTCAAAACCTTTGGGTCTTCTAGTACAAACTTTTATATTCAAGCTTCAAAGAAAATTATCTCAGAAGACCAAAGAAAAAAAATTTCCAGAACTTTTCGAGTATCGAGTACTTCTCGAAGCCTAAACCAAAGTTAAAAGAAGTACCTATTCTAGTCAGTCAGCTGAACTTGTTTCTAGACAACGAAGGTATCATAAGAGAGCACACATAATTTGACATATGGAAGGATCACTCTAAGTATACTTTTCCTATACATCTTTCGAAAGCCAGTCCTTTGACCTCTATTATAATCTCGGATATACACCAACGTATGAATCATGCAGAGTCTTACTCAGGGCTCATGGAATTTCGCAAAATCTTTTTATGTTGCCCATCAGCTTACGATGGCAAAGAAAATCCTCAAAAACTGCACTCGTTGTCGCCGATTGAACGCGCCCAAAATCAAACTTAATCAGTCTTCCTACAGGGATTTCAGGGTCGATCTTCCTACTGTTCCTTATCGCTACTTGTTCCGTGACCATTTTGGCCCGTACTTTGTGAAGCAAGGTGAAAAGACTGTCAAGGTGTGGGTTCTTTGCATTACCTGCTTGTGGTGTAGAGCCATAAATTTGAAGCTGTGCGCAGATTCATCTGTGCAAGAATTTCTCAAAGCCTTTCAGCTCCATGTGTTGGAATATGGGACCCCTGAGCTGGTGCTTTCAGACATGGGATCCCAGCTTGTTGCAGCATCTAATGTAATAACTGACCTCCTAAAATGCGTAGATACTCAGCTGTATTTGGAAACCCACAATATACGCAACGTTACTTCTGACCAGTATTACAAGGGTTGCAGTTCGCTGGGGTCTTTGGTAGAGTCTTGTGTAAAGCTGTTTAAGCGCTTAATTTAAAGCGCAATTAGAAAGTCAATCCTGCCCATGAACGATTTTAGCTTTATACTGGCTCAGGTAGCGAGTCTACTAAATAAGCACCCGGTTGCATTCAAGGAAGCACTGCGCGACTACCGTGACGCAGCGGGCGATATACCTGCGCCTATTACACCAGAAATGTTGCTCAGAGGGTATGAAATTCCGACTGTAGAAATTGTACCATTAACCTCAAGCACTCACCCTGACTGGTCCAGCAAAAATCTCCCTTGTATAGAAAGAAGGTATAAAAAGTATTTTGGGTTCTTCTTTTGTAGTAAGAAGTATTTGGTGGTTACTTCTCTTGTTCCTTTGTATTTGCTCTTAAGAGACGACCCTTAAGTATGATACTCTAATCCTCTGTTATTACTTAGAGATCCTGATGGTCGACTTCTCTCGTTGGGACGTAGTGTTCGTCGTCTGGAATAGAGTTTAAAGAACTCTTTCCAATTCTTAGTGGTAAGTAAACGGCGTCACTTTACACTACAAATATTTTATTTCACACAACTTAGAGAGATACTGATACAGTTAACGCAGTATACGGGAAGTCTAGGCGATCCTACTAGTTCTTGCTTCTAGGTGAGAAGTCTAGTTAGAATGCAGTTAACTCAGTACTGGTGAAGCCATGGCTAGTCTCTTCGAAAAGAATCGTTCTGCTCGATCCTGAGGTTTAAATACCTTGCGAGCAGGGGCAGCGACGCCAAAACAAGTGTTAACCTCACAATTGTTCCGCATTCAATTCGTGTTCGGCATTTGTTCCGCTGTCAAATACTTTAAGTTAATTTTGGCTTTTAGACTAGCTCGTTATGTACTTGCCGCTTACAAGCGAACATATCGGTGACAAAGTACGTCTTCTCAATCACCCTCTATCTCCAAAATTTCTTTCGGCGACTGACAACACTCACTTGGCTAGTACGTAGTTAGCCTTTTATTCTGCTACTGTTGGCGCCAATCTTTTTTATTACCTGCACATCCTTTAGTCGATTGCAACATTTGCTAGTAAGTTGGCTCTCTATTCAGTTGCTGTCGGCGCGACTCTTTTTTTTTATTACCCGCACACTCTTCTATGCAGCTGTTGCTGACAGATTAATTACCTACTCCTCTTCTGGAGGGAGACTATCTCTGGTACACAATGTACACTGCAACCCTTGTATTAGGATTGTGGTGATATGATATTATTATCAGATATGCGATGTTACAACATAAAAAATACGTTATAGTATCCAAGCCTTGTAATATATTGAACCCAAAATGTACTACACTCAATTGCATTCAAACTCGCTCAACAATATGGAATATTGAACTCCCTCTTACTAAAGCTCGCCGTTCAACTTTCCAACACTAATGTAATAATATGGACTACTCCGATACTCTTCCCCCCATACAGGCACAAATTTCGCCTGAAAGAAGAGGAATTCGTAATGGCAGAACAAGGAACTAAACAAATCCCAAGTAATGCTAACATCCACTAAGTTGTTCTGCCCATTTGTAACCTACGGACACGTCTAAGAGGCAATTAGAAACACAACGACAACTACGCAAGGTTACAACATGGTGTTGTTATATAGTTATACCTGTGATAACACTCACTACCGTAGTATGACCAAATACACGAATTTGTAGTATAGTATCCAACACAAACTTATACCCTTAATCAACATTACAAATAATCTAAAATTTCAGGATTGTGTTAATTGAACCATATCAAAGAATCAGAAGGTTCGTGTGTTCTATAACAAGGGTATATTTTGTAGTATTATTCGATTTACAGAAGGTATGTTTCACGTATGAGCATAGTGCAATGGAATATGGAATACATACAAAAAATTATATATAAGGAATCCGTATCACAACATATAGTAACCAATAAAGACAATACATTGCTGTGTCAACCCTCGAACATCGTCCATTTAAAACGTGAAGACACAATGCATCAACGAAAGAAATTAAATATGATTAATACTAGCTTCATAATGCTCATTAAATAAAACAACCATAATTAGTATCATTCCTTCCAACCTGTTGTAATATACTCTGTAAATTCACCTAAAATCGTGTTGATTTATCCACTGGCCGAACGTATGGTAGGAAAACATGCTAAAAATAACCATCTGTGTACAACTCGTATTCAGATGAATAATATTTAATAATGACGCTACATCTCGATAATATAATGTCGCATATTAGATTGAATAAATAACTATGCACAATGAAGGTTAACATCAAATGATTTCTCTATCTTAGTCTACCGTGCTTCCGTAATATTTACTAATTGTCGCTAAAGCACAAAAATTATAATTCGATAAAACAGTAATAAACCAATAATGGAAGTACATCTCAATAATATAATATGGTAGTATTGTAACGGCATCAGTGTACCGACCGGATGCGCGGTCAGGTGAGGGCCACACCATATGATGTGGCGAGTATAAAAGCGCTGCGCCCCAGTCAGCGCTAGCTCACACGTATCCCAGCTCATACGTAACTAGACGTCTGCGGTCTAGCTTATGCTTATCTGGACTTCACATAGGACAAGTCTATCTCATTACGGTACCTAGCACCATACAAGGTACGACGTTCCACCTGTAACAGAGCGCTCCAGTACAGGGAATCAGTAATTCACTGATGGTCTTCTTATCCTTCCTTGCATACTTGCAGACCGTGTGACTGTGGTAGAACCTACATCCGCCGGTACCACCTAACACCAGTTGAGTCTACAGAGAGGCGCTAGCAGTATCAAATCTCGTCTGGAGGTAAGAAAACCTTTAGGGTACTCGTGTAGTAAAAGGCAATGATATACGATGCTTATTCAAGTATGAAAACTTTGTCTCTCATCTCATGTAACATACCAGTATGTAAGAGAACAAACTATTACTTTAGCGTACAGTAGATCTAGTTTCAGTGTTTGCCGGTTGACAGAATATTTAATGTAAGGCAACAACTTGACAAAAGTCATTGCACTATATAAATATATATCACCGTACGTGTGTTCTGTCTGAATCTGCGTGTTATATACTTCTGAACTCATGATAACTGTGGTTAGTCACTCCTGGTTCCATGTCAGGTCTGAAAGCAAAAGTTACCCAATTCCGTAGACACGAGTTCAGGGAAACAGATATGTCCCAACGTAACAATAAGTAACGATAATGCATGTAAGACGTTAAGATTTTCTGAAAATTTTGGCAGGATATCACAATAAGATGTAGTTATGACACCGAGTTATCCAAAGCTATGAAAATAATTTTCAAACACGCAAATGTTTCTTCAATTTTGATACATTGTCCGCTACGTTGACTCCAACTACAGCACATGGATGCACCGGGGCGGCAGGATCCTCCTGCACAAGAGCTTCAAAGTGGCATATCTGCGTGGTAGATGGTGAAAACACAGCAAACGACGATAATTAAATTTTGACGGGAGCTTGAAGCGATGGATGGCCTCTTGAGATGTAAAAGCTCTCCACTATGCAGTATACCCATCAAACATTTGCAATTCCTCCGCCAGCTGCATAATGTAATTTTCTTGCCACGGCTTCTAATATAAATTATTTTCTTAAGGAACAGTATAACGGGTGTTGGATTCGACGACAGTAGAAGGAAGCAGTAGCTAACGCACAGTTTAGAGGAGACTTAGCTAAAAACCTTTTTTACCGATTTTCTTCAAACAAACATTTTTTCTAACATGCAAACCTCAGCCTTCTACATGACGCTACCACACAGGAAAAAGTCAACCATAAGTCCTTTCATGTTTTAAATTATTTTTCGAAATTTCTTTGCCGCCATCTTGGATTTTCAATAGCACCGATCCGTACTCTCCTCCCTAACGGCGTTTCCACTAGCAAACCTTATATTTTAAAGTAAATTCGAATACTTTCCTACCTATGCCAAATACACGAGTATATATAAATCGTTTGTTCCAAGCGAACTAACATATTTTGCCTTCCTATCGCAACTGGTATAACTGGAGCACCCAAACACCTTGTCAGCAGCAATCGTTAACACTTATTGGTAGAGTCTATACACAAGCTATTAGAGAAAGGTGTGGACCTCGTGTATCTAGACTTCCAAAAAGCTTCCGATAAAGTTCCCCATCAACGGCTAATGAAAAAATTGGAAGCCCATGGCATCCAGGGTGACTATTTACGGTGGATCGGTTCATGGCTTACGTGTCGGCAGCAGCGAGTGAAGCTTGAAGGAGAAACGAACGACTGGACGCAGGTTTCATCAGGAGTTCCACAAGGTAGCGTGCTTGGACCACTTCTGATTTCAATATACATCAATGATCTGGATCATAACATCCGTAGTAAAATCAGTAAATTTGCAGATGATGCAAAGCTATGTCATCCTGCCACGTAAAGAACCGAGCTCCAACAAGACCTTGACCTCCTCATGGAATGGAGCACAACGTGGCAGATGAGCTTTTATGTCGATAAATGTTCAGTAATGCACGTAGGGCTCGTGAACCCGTCAACTCCATTGAAAATGAACAGGACGGAATTGGCTCCTGTCACCCAACTACGTGACTTGGGAATCACTATTACAAACAAACTACAGCACAGTCAGCAAGTTGACAAGAGTGTGAAAATGGCAAGCAGAGTACTTGGATTCATCACCAGAAATTTTGAATACAAGTCCAAGGACATAATCGTTCCCTTGTACAACGTATTAGTGCGGCCACACTTCAAATTGCAGTTCTATTCTGGTCGTCACATCTGTGCAAAGATATCGATAACATGGAAAGAGTCCAACGCAGAGCAGCGAAATTGATACCTTAGCTGCGAAACAAGCCGTATGAATGTCGCCTAAAGGAACGGGGTTTGATATCTCACGAGCACCGACGACTCAGAGGGCAACTAATAGAAACATTCAAGTATTTGAATGGCTTCAACATAGTAACTACAACGGCACTCTTTCAAAGAGACTTCAATGATCGCTTGCGGAACAACGGTTAAAAACTCAAGCATAAAGCTCGAAGAACGACCTTAAGTCAGCAGTTCTTTCCGTATTTCATCGTCAGCATTTGGAATAGACTCCCTTCCGTTGTTGTAATTGCGGAATCAGTCAACGCGTTCAAAAATCGTCTTGACACGCATTGGGAGAGACATCCCCCACAACTAAGATTTCCTCCTCCCGCAGTCGCACACCCTTAACGGCCAAAGGCTCCGAGTCTTCCTAAATCCGTCTTTTTGCTTCCGCACCAACTACGCTGCCTGACATCTTTAACTCTGCATATCACCGGCTATTGGCCGTGATTGAGTGCATTGACGATCGTCTCTTCTGCTGACACTCTTCTCCCTGCTCTTTTTTTTTCTTCTCTTTTCCCCAGTCTTTCACGTCGTACTAACTTAATGGCAATAGCTCATGGAGGGCCGGGGCGTAAGTTTCGGTGTCTCTTTGAGAAATGGGCCTGTTGGTTCGTCTACTGCGGCCTATCTAATCTAATCTACTAGAATGCCCGCGCAGTCAGAAATGACAGCGATGCATCTGTAATGACCCGTCGTCATTGTTCATACTTTCGTAACTAACATCTTTTTCGAGAATAGGCTCGAGACCAACTAAAATTGTCATAAGAGATGAGTGCTCGGTGTCAAAACATATAGCAGCAGCAGCATGTTGTCTAGCGATCGGGACTTCTAAAATTCCCTGAGTTTGTCCTGAATTTTCCCTGATTTTTCTTAAATCTCCCGGCGTCGGATTATCCATTTTCCTCTCGAATAATGTGATTGTCAAAGGGTTAAGGGCTGAATGGGGCTGAAAATGTTATAAGTTACCCTCACATTATTAGGATTTGCTGCAAAATAGATATAGAGTCGTCCGCCTTTCCACGGCACAGCAGAACAAAAATTAATAATCCTCATATGGCTCGCGCTGTGGGGGAACGAAACGTTCTTAGAGACAACCCCATAAAATGAACACCATCCCCTGTCCTGCAGAAATTCCTCGAGTAGTTTGATTCCTGGCCCCCATTTTTCCTGAGTTTTCCCTGTTTTTTCTGGGTGATTTTTTCCCCTGAGTTTTACCTGCTCTCCCTGTTTTCCAGACTGCTAGACACCCTGAATTAGTAGCACAATCGCCCCAAACCTTAGAGGAGGTGCAAAAAAAAACTTTTACATTAGCAAGCACCAAGCATGACTGAATTAAACTACTTAGTTCCCCGTAGCGTATCCATAATACAGACAAATGAGCCTCCAGTACATCTGCTTTTTTTCTTAAAACTCGACTTTAAGAGAAAATTCTTCTCAATACAAGACAGAAAGCAGAAATAAATGTGTCTGCTGCCCTGTGAAAAATCATAGCTTCGTCTCTGCTCTATGGATCAGCTACGGTACTGAATTTTTACGTCGTGAACTGAGAACAAACATACAGTACAGTATGTTTCGATGTCTGGAGAAAGTTCTAGACATCAGATGCCATAACCGCGCTAAGAGAAGCTGAAAATATCTCTATAGTTTCACTGTCAAGAGCTATTTCAAACAAGAACTCCATCCAGATACAAAGGGATAAGGATTCCACTTCTGCAACCTGGTCATCGATCTCCCAGAAAAAAGCTACTGAATTACAAAATCTACAACCTGGCCTATTTTCGCCTATCTATTTCGTTAAGAGCGTGACAAGACTCGTATCAATAAATAAATAAAAATATCTATATATTAATACGCTAGTACCTACCTACCTACTTACGTACCTACGTACTTACCTTTTGTGTCACGCTCATCATCACTAATAGATACAAGAAAATTCAAGCTTTATTGACTTCGGGAAGCTGGCGTATCTGTGATACGGCTGGTGACTAACCTCTCGGCCCCAGGCCAGGTCGTTTTAACTGTTTATACGCCCGAAATTTTCAAGAATAAATCTTTGGGAACCTGCATCGTTGTTTACTACCAAAGGAATTCCACAGGTCCAGTTAGAAAGAGCAACTTTATTATCCACGGGTCCACTTAGACAAGGGCAGCTTCAGTATTTATTGTCAGCAAAAAGGCTGGTCGTATAAGATATCATATATCGAATCTCGGTGTTGTTTGTGATGTTGATGGGGAATTGGCATGGTACAATGCCAAAGTCTCACTGATCTATCTGAAGCGCCTTAAGCAAGTCCGTGAACGTTTCACGGGTGCTGCTAGCTTATATAAATATTCCACGGGTTGAATGATATGCGGAGGTCAGCAGTCCTGTGCAGCTGGGCAAGGTCTTTTTAATAATTTTACGCCCTTGGGCTCTTCTGAATGAACGAGTTAGGACCTGGAAAATTTCCATGTGAGGGTGGGCACTAGGAGTGCTTCCAAAATTCAAAGGGAAGGGGGAGAGGGCCAGCGAGACACAAAAGCTAATCCTAAGCAGTACATTTTATTTTCAAGGCCTCATTTCCAGTGAAGGGTGCGGGAACCTTTTTGGGAGTGTGTCCCCGATGATCCTCCCATGGCTACTTCACAGCAGGAAATTCTGGATATTATCATCAAGCAAGAGGATGGATTGAATGTATCACACACCGAGTCCCTGTGTTGAAGAATAAGTGTGTTGTTAAGGTAGAGTCTTACATCTATAAAAAAGGAGCTCCCTGTCTGGGTAGTACCGGGTGTTGACAGGACATGTTCTGTATGATTTCTCAAGTTATCACCTATTTAGGGTAGACGCTTGAGCTCCCTTCTATACATGTAAGGCTCTTATTAACTTCATTGTGTAGGATGCTGCGCAACTGCCAACTTGAATTAGGGAACCATGCAGATAAGCGTGCAGGGCTGAACAACACCCAGCTTCTTTCGGTGATACACAAAAAAAAGCGACGTTTTTTTGCCCGCACTCTATATTGCTTCGAATAAATACGGAACTCTGTATCCAAGATACTCAAGCGTGGCATATAACTCGGACTCGGAAAATTTTTTCCTCAAAAGAAAACTTGTTCTGTTGAAAAAAGAACCCAAAATAAGTGGAGAAAATAATTTGCTGCCGAGAAATAATTGTGGTTTTTACGTGCCTGCTAGCCGCTCAAGAATATCTTACCAGTTGCTTCGATAATTAACAAAATAAGAGTATCAGCTAAAGTTTGGATGAAGTAAATCTCAGAAGAGAGTACACATCACGATGGAAGAGATTGTTTACAGAAGCCGTATGCTTCTACATCGGGTGAACTTCAACGTAGTTAAAGAAAGACTGGAATTCAGATATACTGTTGGAGTGCCATCATCTACAACCTGGAATATTTCTACCTATAAATAAATAGATAAAATATAAATATATAAACACACGACGGTCATTCTTAGTATTAGATTATCTGTCAAAGTTCACAACACCTATCACATTCCCTTTACAAACTCAAACAGTTGTAATAAATAAGTTTGTCCACGTATATGCTTCATGGGTATTATTATCTTTGCAACAAAAGCGTCACGTACAACTCAACACACTTTATGTGCGCTGTTACACAATGAGAAATTGTCACTCTTATCTTAATAGATATAAAAAATTGCAGTACTCATTTATATCTAACATCATAGTGACATTGGATATCCTTTACACTTTTCATGGGCTCTACCCAATTGCTTCGAAGGTATTTAAAACCCCTTTAACTAACTAACAAATAAGTTTCAGTCAACACACTCCATACTCGAGTCAAACTCGATCGCCATACATACAACTAACACGGCCTATACAACAAAATTCCATAAAACCACAGCGATTAAATGCTATACACATTTTTGAATAATTTTTTTCGTCGATATACAGAAGCTCTGCTAACAGGCCTAATCAATATGCTTTAGCCGAAACTCTAAATGTCATACGAGTTTCTACTTAAAGCCCAGTCACACAGCCGATCACGTATAAATTACTCATAAATCACGCATAACGTTGGCTTTACGTGATTGTCAGTTGAGAAATTACCATTCTGCGGATGTGCGTGGTCGAAGATCACCTCGAACTGCACATGAACTGCGCACAAATCAATGAGAATCCCTTATAAATCACGAACACTCTTCGCATAGACTGCGTATGAACCACTTTGGGTCTCTTCTGAATCGCTGATGGCTCGAGAACAACGGGCGCCACCCACTATCGCATCCGCTCCGCGCATTATGAATAACCTGCACTGAAGGGGTTTTGCCAGACTCGTTTCAGCAGCCGTAGGCTGTATTTGTAAACAAGCGCTGAAGGTTCACGCATATGCCCCGCATTGTTTACGCGATTCATCGGTGCTGTGCATAAGTTTTTCTGGCGCGGAGCATCAGTAGCGGTCAGTGGATGTTCGTCGCATCAGATTTGTGCGCGATTCCAGGCTTTGCTTTAAGCTGCTCCAAAATCGTGATCACGCACTGGTATGCGCGATTGTACGTCGTTTAGACGTTATTCATGTGTAATTTATGTAGTTCTAACACAATGCGGGGCGCCTGCGTGGACTGTAAGTGGTTGTTCGCAAATCCAGCATGAACCTCCAGAAAAAAGATGTCCTGGTGTTCTTGATCCAGAAACAAAATGATCAACTGCAGCAACTTCATCAGATGTTGGTCAGAAGATGGAGGAGGAGGAGGAGAAAACAGATCAAGAACGTGAGAGAGAGACTGAATCACTAGAAGACCACAGCAGGGTATGTATGATCGCTTGTTGGTGGAGCTTCGGAATGAAGACCCAAGATCTTTCCAGAGCTTCGTGCGTATGCTTCTGCAATATTTGATGAGATTGTCCGGAGGCTGAACCCCAGGATTACCAAGAAAATAACCAATTGGAGACCTCCCCTTGGTCCTGGTCTGAAGGTTGCATTACCAAGACATGCAGTATGCCTGGAGGACCCCTCACAACACCATCAGCCTTTTTGTACAAAGCTCTTCCTGATTCTGGATACAAGTACTACAATTGAATTAGATAGGCGGCAGTAGGCGAGCGAAGAGGCCTATTCCCAAAGAGACCTCAAACTTCCGCCCCGGCCCTTTATGAGCTACTGCCATTATGTTAGAAGGATATCGATGACTGAGGAAAAGAAGTAAAATAAGGGGGGGGGGGAAGAATCTCAGTCAAAGAGAAGATCATGAATGCACGGAAGTACGAACAATATCCGCTGACATGCGGAGTATAGTGACGTCAAGCTGCGTAGACTGCGTAGTTGAAGCGGAAGAGAGAAGAAGATCGATTAAGGTGGCTTCGGAAGCTTTGGCCGTTAAGAGTTTGCAGCGCCTGGAGGAGGAGTTCTTAGCTGTGGAGGATGTCTCTTTCAATGTATGTCAAGACGATTTTTAAACGCGTTGACTGCTTCTGCACCAGCAACGTCGCATTTGAGTCCATTTCAAATGCTAGCTATGAAATACGGAAAGAACTGCTGACATATGGTTGTTCTTCGAGCTTCATGCTCGAGTTTTTGACCGTCGTTTCGCAGGCGATCATTAACGTCTCAAAGAGTCTCGTTGTAGGTAGGTCGTTGAAACCCTTTAAATACTTCATAGATTCCATTAGTTGCCTCCTGAGTCGTCTCTGCTCGAGAGAGATCAGACTCAGTTCTGAAAGCTTCTTCAGTATCATCCTGTTTGCCACATGGCATCAGCTTACAAGTTCCTGTGGGTGGACGTGTCGGATTATGGCTCTGCTTCAGATGCTCAGACCTACAACAGGGAGCTGAAAGAACGCGTAGAGAACAACAGCATCATGAGGCGACCACAGCCCGTGCCTTTGCCTAATAACACTCAAAATTTGCCCAACTTCCTGGAGGGAGATAATGCCTTCAGCCAGAGGAACTACCTGATGAAGCCCTACAGCACTACAGAAACCTTGACAGGAAATACAGAATCTACAACTACCGGCTGCCAAGATGCAGAAGGGTGGTGGAGATCACTTCTATCATCTTGGCCATCAGATTTCAAGTTCTTCTGAGCACCATGAATCATCACCCCGAGATTGTCAGACTGATTGTCAAGGCATGTGTGCTCCTACACAAGTGCTTGTCATTGATTTGAACGTCGTTCATGCGCAATTTGTTACTGATTTTCGGCCACGCACACCCCCAAAATGGTCAATTTCTCCACTGATAATCACGCACAAGCCAACTTTATACGTGATTTATGCGTGATCAGCAGCGTGACTCGGCCTTATCGGCTCAAAACCTGGAATTGCGCACAAACCCGATGTGACGCACATCCACTGACAGGTACTGATGCTCCACATCAGAAAAACTTACGAATTACGCACAGCACCTATGAATCTCGTACGACTCAAAATTCATGGGCAATCCATGCGAAAAATCATATGTTTTGACAGTGTGACTGGACCTTTACCCGTTTTACACCATTTCTTTTACATAAAATGTGAGAAAATTTCTAACGATTCCGAACGAAACGTTTCAAATTAGGTTTCGGAAATTTACACGTATAATCCATTAGTCTTTGGTGCATTAATTTCCATCAAATAGTGCTATCAATTTACTGATATCATAAAAAAAAACATTTTCATATCTTCAGATCATATTATCTTCCTCTGAATTTGCATTTGTGGTTAGTTTTTGGCACAACCATCAATGATTCACAATGGTACTACCACCTCCATGCCTCCGTTTCCTTGATAGTTTTCATTTTACACCATGAAGAGAATGCACAAAACACGCCAAAATTACACTATGTTACCATATATTAAAAAAGAATCTACTCTTGCAACACGAAAATATATTTCAGATGGTATTTCGCATACACAGCAAGAGAGAACGAAAGTCTCTTTTATTAGACCTTTTCACCAAATCCCACACATTAATTTTTCCTTCTACTGACATCTGGTAACTCCTAACTAACTACACAGCAACTAACGAAAAAACCCTCCCAGAAATACCCAATATATTAATTATGTTTTTCGCTTCTGCCTGCTGCAGAGACAGAAGCTTCAACAATTTTTATAACTTATTTCAGCCACGATGTAGACAGATTTACAGTTATTTCACTTTATATTGAAATGAAACATAAGTTTCGAATAATTTTCATTACTTTAGTCATCAGCTTCGATACGAACTGAAAATCACAGTTTAACATTAGTAAATATTGAGGGAGGCATTATGTTTCATTCACTGTGAATCCTTCCAAGCAAGTCTTTTTGCACAAGTGGTGATGAGCCATATGCTGTTGTACTGTATATTCTTTAACACCAACGACAAAAACACAACTTACATCAGTCAATACAAATATTTCAAACTCATTAACATCTTTGCAACATTTTGTCCGTTCAACATTGAAGCATAATTTACACGGATGACATTTATATACAAATATTTCCCATTCCTCTCATAAGGATTGCGCACGCTTTATATAACTGAGCTTTCTGAGTTGTTTATTGGTAAAATATGCTTACGGTGCTGATCAACTCAATTTTTGACGAACCAAGGTTGCAAGGAGATTTTAGCTAATCTTTCGTTGTTGCATGAAAAAACGCTTTCAGATTTTGTTCGTTAATTAGGAATTTGACACGGCAGAATTAGTATATTTGGACAGTAATTGCAATTTGATGGTCTTAAATGATGAAATTTGTCGTGCTGCCGCTACTTGGACTTGCTAACAGCTCGCCAACACCAAGCACACGCAGTAATTTGCCGTGGGCTTTCAGAGCATTCCTCATTAATTTTATGACTTACAGAAGGAAATCGTTTTGCTCTTTACTAAAATCCCTTAGGAAATCTGGAAATTCATTCTCGTCAAATACAAGTAGTGCACATCGATGCTAATTTCAGGCTAGTTATTGAAAATTCACGAGCAGCTCCGTCGCCATCTATTGGGAGTTGTCGCCTCTCTTTTTTAAAAGGAAATGCTGCAGCATATTAGTAGAAGACATTGCTAGCTCTAGCCTCTGTTATATTATTTATTCTAAGATAGTATCCAATTCTGAGGCCTGTTATTATCTTAAACTCATTTGATATTCCAACTCTTCTGTCATCACGACGACTCGACAAGGTTCGGCTACGGTGAGCAAAACAAGTATTCTGTGCACATTTGAAAATCAGCATATTACATCATTTAAAATTGACTATAACATACTGTAGCATTTCCTCTGCACTGACCACATCTATGGTGACTACAATTTTGAAGTAGTACACAAAGTTTGTAAGAAATGTAGTTAAGAGATCCTCGTTTTATATCAACTCGTTTTTCAGTTCGTTTTGATTTCGATGCAATTACTTAGTTTCAGGTGTCCAATGAATCCAACATCTGCAACTAAAAGTTCTAAAAACTTATATAAAGCTGTATAAACGAGATGACCTATTTCAAGAACTTTAGTGCGTACTTTTGATGCAGGAGTGAACACATTACTCACCTGGAGATAAGAAAAAAAATTATAGTTATACAAAAACTTCATAAAATGCGATGACCTAAAACGAGGACTTCCTGTAGACAAAAAATTAAAAATATCTCGTATTAAAAATAATTCGACCATACTCCTAAAATAAACACCGTCGAGGATATTAGAATCAGTGAATACATGAAACCCCGATTTCATGTAGTGACTGCTCTATTCGGCGATTTCACGGAATTACTAAAATCTTCAGCGATTTCGACAATCCATTGAAAATAATTGCCAGCAATTTCTCCGAACACCGAAGCACAGATCAATCGACCATTTTTTTGCGGCTGCGGGATACGCCTTAGTTTGATGACCACTGCAGGTTGGCTTTTTAGGCTAGGCGAGCAGCGCTCAGGAGCTGGCGGCGTTCACGGGACCGTTATCAGCGGCATCTTATGCGACACATGGGACTAAAGCCAACCAAGCTTTAGGTTTTCAGGTCGTTGAACTGCTGAGTTGAGTTGACTCTAGGCTGCTTGCGGCAACGAAATTTGCTACGTGGACACCGGGCTTAAGTGAATTAATGGCCTTTCCGGCCGACGATTTAGTGCCTACTGCACGAGATGAGCCACAGAATTCAGTGGGTGCAACAACCCGAACACATAGGGTGTCTCAGAGAGGTAACCCAAATTAAAAAGGCTAACAGGACCAACCATGCATATCCCATCCACTATCAAGATGTCAGTTTGAAGCAAAGATTACGAGCTATAAAATGACACCAAGGTTAATTGTCCAGACCCGTTCGTGACTGAGTTCCATCAGCCAATGTTTATATACGTAAACATAATAAACTAAGTCAGGTAAAGGGCCCACGTGGACGTAGTACGCCTCTTGAAAGTAGGCACTATAATGCGGCAGGAAACCTGAGACCATTCAAATCCATGGCAATCAAATGAAATGCCTGGAACTACAAATTTTGGTACTAAATCGAAACCAGTATAAAACAAATCCGGCCTTGAACGAGGATTTCCTGTACAGTATGCCAGGATTTATCCACTACCATCGCTTTTAAAATAGCCCCCTTGGGATTTCTGTGGGAGTGTTCACCGCTTCCAGTGGTTTTTCGTGCATTGGAATTTCCTCAGAATTTATTTCGTAAGGTTGTGAGGCAGTGATGAGTACTAGATACCATAAAGGTATTTAAATAGAAAATTCATCATTGAAATCTAAATAAATACTCAATTCTAATTACATTTCTTAAAATTGTTCAAATATTGAATACATGAAATTTAATTAAATACTTTCGTTAAAGAAATTTCCAGTTATTTTTTATTATTTTTAAACGCCATTGGAATAGTAGGCGCAATTTTTGGCTCATATTTCGAAAAAGCCAGAAGTCATGCTCTTATAATATGAAAACCATCTTCTTCAGAAGCGAGTGCTTTCACTTTGGCACCAGTTGTCACTGAACACAGAACTGAACAAGTCTGCTCCAGCACTGCCTCTGGCTTAATGACAGAGAAACGTTCATTAGCCACCAAACAAATTTTTGAAGTATGGAAATATATCATAGGTATAATTCTATTAACCATGTAATTTTAAAAATTTATTACCTAAAAGTGGAACTAACCCAAGGAGAACCCAGGCCAGATATTCCCCTCCCCTCAATAGTCAAAAGAAAGTGAAGTGATCTTGCAACAAAAGCCCTAATCAGTACCAACGAACTTATTTCAAGTGCGTCATGTTATGGTGAACGTCGGCGGTTTGAATTATGAATTTGGATAGGTAAAATACCACGGATATGTTGCTTTCAACCGTTGTAAAATGTCCCAAATAAGTCTGAAAGGGTTATTCGAAAATTAACTGGTAATCAACGTTGTTATTTAGGCAGAGTCGAGGACTGCAAAGTATTCGAATCCGCTACTTGCAGCTAAGTCGTGTTGCACTGTGGAGCTGCAACTGTTACAACAGAAAGTGTTTGTATCTCAGCGTCGTAAGAGTTTTGCTCACCAATTACAGACTATCAAATAGGAGGATGTAACGGTAGCTTCGCGTAATCAAGTATTCTCATAACAAATAGGTACTGTAGCTAAATTTTAAAATAAAACTAATAACAACTGCCAATAAACATTAATCGAAAATTAGAGAACTTTGACACTATATAACTCGCCAAGCGAAGCAATGGGAATGGAAAATTCGATTTGGTTTTGAAACTATGATTTTCATTGTATCTGCACCAGAATCTAATCATTTGTGCCTTCTGACAGTAATAGAGCTTCTAGAAGTTTCTTGAAGATCCGTTCACAACTTTTTTCTTTAGTTATATTGCTGAGAAACTTTCTGACAACATTAGTCAAACACTCAAAGAGACCAATCGTTCATCATCAATATTTGATAATTTATGTCTTGTAACATTTCTACCAATTCAGTAATTTCATGAAGATCCGTTTATAACGTTCTCAGTACTTTAACGAACAAACGTAAAATCAAACACAAAGACAAGCAAATGAACAAACAGACATCACAATAATTTGGTCATTCACTCTTCGTGATATACCGAAAAATTCAGGTAAATATCATAAAAATCCGCCCATAACTTTTTGAGTGATGGTACTGCGAAAAATGAGGCAGAGAATGAAATACAATACAGCGGATATATCATCTTTAGCGTAAATTCAGTTAACTGTTGCAACACAAAGTGCCATAGATGTTTCCGCACTGACAAATTTGTATCGGA
Organism: Parhyale hawaiensis; assembly: GCA_001587735.2. Lineage (NCBI taxonomy): Eukaryota > Metazoa > Arthropoda > Malacostraca > Amphipoda > Hyalidae > Parhyale > Parhyale hawaiensis. Next base: position 415,664 of record LQNS02276926.1, on the reverse strand, counting down.
CTATTGAGGAACTACATACAGTAACAAGCGATGCCTACATGTAGGCACGGGTGATATTAACTTACACGCAACTGGTTTTACTCTAGTCGACCTAACATAATAACGGTAGCTCGACCATGACGTACCAACTCTTGATTCAACTTTGTTGCCTTCAAATCAATGACCTATGCAATAAATATTGCTAATCAATCCACGGAGTATTAAGTTCCATCCTTTGCTAACTTGTACGATCACGTGCCCGGCCATTTACCCCCACCGAAATTTACCCCCCCCCCCCATTCCGGCTACAATGCAAACGGTTGAACTAATCGTCAGCAAAAGTTACTCATCTGTTAATCTTAACGTGCCTAACATTCCCTGTGAATTTTATAAGGATCCGTACGTAACTTTTTGAGTTATCTTGGTGAAAGACGTAGACAGGCAGAGAAACTCGACATAAACATAACCTCCTTGGCGGAGGTACCTTGAGTACCTTGAGAGTCTTCGGAAGAAGTCCAGGTGACGTTGTTCACGTCACCCCACGTGTGTGGAGTCACTCTGCTGGGTGTCTTCTGTGGTGCCGCAATTTGCG
>LQNS02276926.1:383375-395622 GCA_001587735.2 Parhyale hawaiensis | reverse complement strand
GATCCAATCATACGCGGAGGTCAGCAGTTCTGTGCAGCTGAGGAAGGTCTTTTTAATAATTTTTATGCCCCTGGGCTCTTCTGAATGAACGGGTAAGGACCTGGAAAATTTGCACGTGGGGGTGGGCACTAGGAGTGCTTGCAAAATTCAAGGAAGGCAGCGAGACACAAAAGCTCGGCCCTAAAAGCAGTGCATTTTTTTTCAATGCCTCATTTCAAGTCAGGGGCGCGTGTAACTTTTTAGGGAGGGAGTGTCTCCCCACGATCCCCCCCTGGGTACTCCATTGCAGGGAATTGGGGATATTATCAACCAAGAGGATGGACTTAATATATCACACATCAAGTCCCAGTGTGGAAAGTTTCACGGGTGTGTCTGAAAGGCCATACAAAGCCGTGAAAGTTTCACGGGTCCAGCTAGTTGTTATTAAAACTTCACGCTTGGGCCACCAGAATTTCATTATTATGTTTGTAAACATTTTTAACTAGGAACGTCATTTTGTTGCTTTAATCGCAAATTAATAAGGAATTTAAAAGCAAAGACTATAGTTAAAAGTGGTATCATATTGAGAAGTTTCGGAGACCTGCTCCATCATCAGTTCTGAAAAATGCAAAATCAGGGGTAAAAACTTATGCAATAAACTATACAAAACAGGGTTGATCAGGTTGACTAAAAATAAAAATTATCTATTCACTAGCTTCAAGGGATAGGAACTATTGATGCTATTGAGGTCGGGTTTCAGTGTGCGGATGAAAAGGGATTCTATAATTCTTAATTCTACATCACTATTGGCAGTATTTAAAACACTAAAGCTATCTAAGGACACAGGTGCACCTCAGTGATCAGTATGCTGGCGGACTGACGAATGAGAAGGATTACCGTACGAATACTCCTCCCACCGTGCTCAGCGACTCTGGTGAACAGGCAACGTGACGTCATTCCGACGTACACAGATAGGCACCGCCCACAACTAAATTTATATACCAGAGAAGACTGTAGCCGTGTGGGAAGAGCATCCTTGTACCGAAAATAAATGTAGTAATTTTGAAATTATTAACCAGCATTGGACAGAGTTTAACAGTATTAAAATATTGAGTAAAAAGTGACACAAGCTCTTTTCTTAATTTTTCCGCAGGGTATCCAAAGTATGACAATGAGCAGTAAAGCAGGCGTACGCCTTCCTGATAATGGGATGCATCAGTGGAGTATATTTTTGATAGAAACTTCTTCATTTGAGAATCGACTAAATTAGAGGAGATAGCCATTGTTGGAGAAGAAAGAAAGTAAAAAGCTAAACTCAGAGTGGATTTTTTCAAATGTAGTTGATAAACGGTATGCTCTAGAGAGTAAAGTTTGAATACTGTTTAGTTTAAATCGTAAGACGGAGAAACTGAAAAAACTGGTGCCAAGACCCGTGAAGCTAAGTTTACGGTATACAGATGAGTGGAACTCATTGCCATACTTCGTCGCAAGACAGTCTAAAAATGGTAGGCTATTGTCTGACTCGTTTCCATAGTAAATTTTATACAGTTGTGTTTGTTGTTCTTATAGTTTAAGAATAACTCTACATAATCGGGGTGATTGAAAAGTAAAATGTATCATCTACATATCTCTGGTAAAAAACTGGTTTAAAATCAGCTGGGCAGTCAGACAACCCATTAGTTTCGTGGGTAGCACGTAAACATATTCGCAAAAGTTGGCCCGAGGGGCAAGCCCATACCCAACCCTTCCGTCTGGCGGTAAATTTTTTGCCAAAATATGAAAAAGGAATTCATCACTGATAACTCAAGCATTGATTTAAAAATATTACGGCTCATTCCCAAAACACGGTCAGCAGCATTTGGAAATAATTTGGTAAGACAGAATCTATTATTTCTCGGAGTGGTTATATTGGTGAATAAGTTCTCTATGTCGATAAACCACGGTTAAGTCCTGGGCGTTGCCAAAGTTTTTCAATTGTTCAACAAATGTTGTAGAGTTGTCCACGGTATATTGATTTCTAGTCAATGGACTAAGAATAGGAACAAGGTATTTGGCAAGTTTAAAGCTTGGAGTGTTATAGGCAGCAAAAATGGGGCGAAACTGAAAATTAGATGAAAAATTGGGTTTATGTATTTTGGGTAGACCGTATAAGATGCCAGGGCAAGATCCAGACGTTGTCATACTAGACAGGCAGCAATATAGCAGCAGTATTTTGTCAATTATTTCCGACCGAACAAAGTTTACACAAATCAATGACAATATTGAGAAAATAATAATTAAAGCAGAGGACAAAATTAATAACTTTTTAAGCAAGCAGAAAGAAGCCAAAGTGCTATCTCAGGAAACCTACAGTAAGCTATTTACGTCTGGATCTGGCCCTGGCATCTTATACGGTCTACTCAAAATACATAAACCCAATTTTGCATCTAACTTTCAGTTTCCCCCCTTTTTGTTGCCTATAACACTCCAAGCTTTAAACGTGTCAAATAACTTTTTCCTATTCTTAGTCCATTCACTAGAAATCAATATACCGTGGACAACTCTACAACAATTGTTGAACAATTGCAAAACTTTGGCAACGCCCAGGACTTAACCGTGGTTTCTCTCGACATAGAAAACTTATTCTCCAATATAACCACCCCGAGAAACAGTAGATTCTGTTTTACCATTAATAAAGGTTTACGACGACTGGCACAAAACCCTTACTCGGCATTATAAAAATTTAGTTACGAACTCAATAGTCACTACTTAAGGAAAAAGTATAAAACCGTTTTTTAAATGGCGGTCTGCCCTCCCAACTCATACCCTATGCCCCTCGGGCCAACTTTTGCGAATATGTTTAAGTGCTACCCACGAAACTAATGGGTTGTCTGACTGCCCAGCTGATTTTAAACCAGTTTTTTACCAGAGATATGTAGATGATACATTTTTACTTTTCAAGCACCCCGATCATGCAGAGTTATTCTTAAACTGTGAGAACAACAAACACAACTGTATAAAATTTACTATGGAAGCGAGTCAGACAATAGCCTACCATTTTTAGACTGTCTTGTGACGAAGTATGGCAATGAGTTCCACTCATCTGTATACCGTAAACTTAGCTTCACGGGTCTTGGCACCAGTTTTTTTCAGTTTCTCCGCCTTTCGATTTAAACTAAACAGTAATCAAACTTTACTCTCTAGAGCATACCGTTTATCAACTACATTTGAAAAAATCCACTCTGAGTTTAGCTTTTTACGTTCTTTCTTCTCCAACAATGGCTATCCCGTTAATTTAGTCGATTCTCAAATAAGAAGTTTCTATCAAAAATATACTCCCCTGATGCATCCCATAATCAGGATGGCCTACGCCTGCTTTACTGCTCATTGCCATACTTTGGATACCCTGCGGAGAAATTAAGAAAAGAGCTTGTGTCACTTTTTACTCAATATGTTAATACTGTTATACTCTGACCAATACTGGTTAATAATTTCAAAATTGCTACATTTTTACGGTGCAAGGATGATCTTTCCACAAGGCTACAGTCTTCTCTGGTATATAAATTTATTTGTGGGCGGTGCCCATCTGTGTACGTCGGTATGACGTCACGTTGCCTATTCAAAAGAGACGCTGAGCACGGTGGGAGGAGTTTTCGTACGGGGAACATATTGGGCAATCCTCCTCATTCGTCAGTCCGCCAGCATACTGAACAGTGTTGTGCACCTGTGTCCTTAGGTAGCTTTAGAGTTTTAAAGACTGCCAATAGTGATATAGAACTAAGAATTATAGAATTCCTTTTCATCCACAAACTGAACCCGACCTCAATAGCACCAATAGTTCCTATCCCTTGAAGCTAGTGACTAGATAATTTTTTTTTTAGTCAATCTCATCAACCCTATTTTATATAGTTTGTTGCATAAGTTTTTACCCCTGATTTTGCATTTTTCAGAACTGATGATGGAGCAGGTCTCCGAAACGTCTTGATATGATATTATTTTTAATTATAGTCTTTTCTTTTAAATTCATTTTTAGCTAATGCTGTACATTTCATCAAGACCTATTCAAAACTTTTTGCGTTATGTTTCAAACAAACATAAAGTTAAACGTAGACACAAACAAATGAACGAATAAATAGTCATAGAAATTTGGTCGATCACTCTTCGTGATATATGGGAATTACCCAATTGCCGAACTAACTTTGTTTTCGAACAAACATCATTATTAATAATAGGTGAAAATAATAACGCCATCAAATAATAACAGTTTGTGCGGAAATAGAGCTGGTTCGGCAATTAGAAAATTCCTCTACCTAACAATTCTACTAAATCTCATAAAAATCCGTCTCCAACTATTTGAGTCATGACATTAAGAAAACAAATGGAAACAAACAAACAAACGGATAAACGGATCTTCATCAAAAGGAAATCATCTGTTCTTTCGAACATATCTAACAATCCCTGTAAATTGTGTAAATATCAGTTCATAACTTTTCCGTTGTCATGGTGAGAGACAGGTAGACAAACTGACAAAAAGACAGACAGTCAAACTCATCGAAAACATAGCCTTCTTGGTGGAGGTAGTTGACTGCAAAAGCTGGCTAATTTGAACATCTCGAACAATGGATCGTATGCTTAGATAGGCGGCAGAAGACGAACCAATAGGCCCATTCCCAAAGAGACACCGGAACTTACGCCCCGGCCCTCTATGAGCTATTGCCATTTAAGTTAGCAGGATATAGAGGGCTGGAGAAAATCGAGAAAAAAGGGGGAAGAATCCCTGCCAAAGAGACGATCATAAATGCACGCAAGCACGATCAAGAGCCGCTGATATGCGGAGCTTGGAGATGTCGAACTGTGTAGTTGGAGAAGGAGAGAGAAGAAGACTGATTAAGGTGGCCTCGGAAGCTTTGGCCGTTAAAAGTTTTTGACTCCTTTAGGAGGAGTTCTTAGTTGTGGAGGATGTTTCTCCCAATGTATGTCAAGACGATTTTTATACGCATTGACTGACTCCGCACTAACAACATAGGAAGGGAGTCTATTCCAAATGCTCACTATGAAATACGGAAAGAACTGCTGACTTAAGGTCTTTCTTCGAGCTTTATACCTGAGTTTTTGACCGTTGTTTTGCAAGCGATCATTCAGGTCTCTTTTAAGGAGTCCTGTTGAAGGTACGTCGTTGAAGCCATTCAAACACTTGCATCTTTCTATTAGTTGCCCCCTGAGTCGTCTTTGCTCGACAGAGATCAGACCCAATTCCTTAAGGCGACATTCATACGGCTTGTCTCGCAGCTGAGTTTTCAATTTCGTTGCACTGCGTTGGACTCTTTCCATGTTATCGATATCCTTTCACAGATGTGACGACCAAAATTGAACAGCAAATTCTAAGTGTGGCAGCACTAATACCTTGTACAAGGGAATGATGATGTCCTTGGATTTTTATTAAAAATTTTTGGTGATGAATCCCAGTACTCTGCTTACCATTTAGACACTTTTGTCAACTTGCTGACTGTGTTGTAGTTTGTTTGTAATAGTGATTCCCAAGTCACGTTGTTGGGTGACAGGATCAAATTCCATCCCATTCATTTTCAATGGAGTGAAGGGTTCACGAGCCCTACGTGCATTACTGAGTATTTGTCGACATTAAAGCTCATCTGCCACTTTATGCTCCATTCCATGAGGTGGTCAAGGTCTTGTTGGAGCTCTGGTCTTTTCGTGGCAGGATAATATATTTTTGTATCACCCGCAAATTTACTGATTTTACTACGGATGTTAAAATCGAAATCATTGATATAAATTGAGAGCAGAAGTGGGCCAAGCACGCTACCTTGTGGAACCCCAGATGATACCTGTGTCCAGTCGCTCGTCTCTCCTTCAAGCTTCACTTGCTGCTGCTGACCCGTAAGCCATGCCTTGATCCATCGTAAATAGTCACCCTGGATGCCATGGGCTTCCATTTTTTCATTAGCCGGTGATGGGGGACTTTATCAAAAGCCTTCTAAAAGTCTAGATAAACAAGGTCTACACCCTTTTTTCATCTCTAATATCTGTAACTTTTGAGAAAAAGTCCAGTAGGTTTGCTAAGCAGCTTCTTCTATTACGAAAGCCATGCTGAGTGTCGGATATGAGCTGATGCATCCTCAGGTGATCAGTGATGCTGTTTTTTAAGAGGCATTCGATGGTTTTCTGACAACCGATGTAAGACTGATTGGTCGATAGTTGCTGGGGTTTTTCCTATCTCCCTTTTCAAGTATCGGTATCACGTAAGCTAGTTTCCAGTCCTGCGGAACTTCTCCCGATATTAGAGACCGATTAAAATTTTCGAGCAGTTGCTTCACGATGACTGGAGCCATTTCCCGTAGTACACGGGGAGTAAGATTATCAGGGCCAGTGGATTTGTGCACATTTATGTGGGTGAGTTCTTGAAGGATCTCAATCTCAGTGAAAACACATGAGTGTATGGGAGCAACTTGCATCAGTTGCGTTGTGCAGCTATGCTTCACAAGCTTCAATCGATGGCTACACATGACAAAATTAATAAAACTAATGTTTTTACAAGCCATGCGTAGCCTTGGACTTATTCCACAACATTTATCAAAGCCGGAAAAAGATGGTAGGATATCAGCAGACGCATAGATAATTTCATTACCAGCAATGCCACACTGCATTATCATTCGTTGCATCTAACTGTAGCCTTGGACATAATGATGGGTCATGCATACACCACAGCAGCAGCAATTCCTGCATTATCAAATGTCTTGGGGAACGTGTTTCTACACACAGAGAACTGGGTAGAAATATTGATTAATTGTTTTTAGTTACGGCATTTTGTTTAGAATCACTAAATATTTTGGTAATTCTCAACATATGGGGAAAAATACTTTGTTGTAGTTACTTCTTTTTTTGGTTAATAATACATCGATATTCATGGTTATTATGACAAAACTTGGTACATATAATGAATAGAATGGTAACTGTAACTAGATTTTGGTAAATACAAACAAATTTAGGAACTTGGTTAAAATTACGAAACTCTTTTTCGTAATTTTTACTAAATATTCGTAAATACTACTAAATTTTTTAACCAAACAAATTAGTCATTTTCACCAAAAATTTGGTTGGCTTATAGCTGACCAAATAGCTTGGTTATATCAACCAAATTTTGGTGACTGTAACCAAACTGTTCTCTGTGTGTAAAAGTAATTAACGAACCACTTTTAACAATTTTCAACACTTCTAATGTAGGTTGTCGTTTTGCATTGAAAGACAATATGATAGATGAATTTGGACCGCTTCATAGACGCAATATCAGTCTTTATAGTTATCAAATTCAAGGGATTGGTCAGGAAGAAAAATTTATGCGCTTTTGAGCTGGAAACAAAACCACAAATACATGAGTTTCATTGAGAATTAAAAATATCAAAATTTGGCAAGACTATTGTTTATGAATAGCTAAGGAAACGCTGCTAATGGTAACGTTTGCAAACAGCGAATAAAGCTTCATCATATAGACGAAGCTCATATGTGCTTCAAACACTGCTGCCCGTTGACTTGATTTCGACTGCCTGGTGCGTTGCAGCATTGGCAACATAGGGCGGAGTGGGCGGATCTTTTTTCTCCCCATCACCAGTTTCTTTCTTTTCAATTTCTCGTCTCTCTCATTCTGTTCAGGGCAAAATCTAGGTGAGACGCATCTTATTAACATTTTTATCAATAGACTTCCTCTTTGTACAAAATGCCGAATTTGTAAAGAATATCAGCACCCAAGATACAGCTTTGTCTGATCACAAACTCATTGATATCACAACCCAGTTCAGTTGCTATGAAGCGAGTGACTCAAAGTATAATGGGCAAAATAGCATAAATAGTCTTCGAGATTTAAATACTGTCTATAATCAGACACATTGGGATGGTTTGAACGATGAGCTGCGATCGGTGAACTGGGATGCTCTTCTAAATGACTCTACTCAGAGTGAAACAATGAATGACATCTTCGGAAAAGTTCTGTTGGAAAATTGCGTGAGTTTCCTACCACAGGCAAGGAGGAAATGTCCTAAAAATCTCCACCATAAATTCCTCAAAAGCTTACTAAATAAACGAGCAAGATTGATCAAATGCCAAAAATCATCGTATGTATTACAGCGATAAATTCAATGCCGGCGAAAACTGAAAGAGGTTGAACAAAAACTTGTAAATTCTTATGATGAAGAGAAACAGGAAAAAGAACTACAAGCCATCAAGAAGATGAAAGGAAAGAGTAGGTACTTCTTCTGTTATCCATCAAATTACGCGTCTCTGAAAACAAAACTAGGACCAGTATTGGATGAAAATGGATCAATGACTGATAACGATCAGGAGATGAGTGTAATACTGAGCCATCAATACCAGAAAGTTTTTAGCAAAAAGACAGATAACCCTGATGTTCAAGTATTAGAAACTGATAATTACCTAATGGATTTTGAATTCACCCAAATAAGCATTGAACTAGCCATCGATGAAATTAGCGAAAAAAGGGCTATAGGAACAGATGATGTTCCTGCAAAAATCCTCAAAATGTGGAAGCTAAGCATTTTTTAGCCGCTGTACCTCATGTGGGGCAAAGCATTGGACGATGGTATTATACCAAACACTATAAACAAGCAATTACTACCCTAAACCCCAAAGCCGGAAATAGTACAGATCCAGCTAACTATAGACCTGTCTCATTAATGAGCCACGTAGTGAAAACGTTTGAAAGGGTGTTACCATAAACACTTAGGGCACCATCTATAAAGTAATGACCTATTCATATCAAAACAACACGGTTTTCGACATAGACGCTCCACTATTTCGCAATTGTGGGAGCATTATGATTCCATCGTAGAGACATTGTGTCAAGGAAATAATGTGGATGAAATCTATAAAGATTTTGCTAAGGCTTTTGACAAGGTTGACAACGGAATCCTAATGTTGAAACTTTCCCGTATGGGTATCGGTGGAAAATATCTTCGGTGGCTTGAAACATTCCTGCCAAATATGTAGAACCCAAAGTGTAATTGTCAACAGCAAAGTGTCATTCAGACAGCCGGTACTCAGGGGAGTACCACAATGCACCGTGCTTGGGGCTGTTCTCTTTCTCATCATGATCAATGACTTGGGGTACGGATGTAACTATGCGGTCCCTTCGTCATTTGCTGACGAAACACGAATACTAGCTGCTGTGCAATCTGTGGAAAACGTGCTGTCTGCGCAGCGAGATTTGAAAACTAGCTGCCAACGGTCGGTTAAAATTAGTATGACCTTTAATGAAACAAAATTCGAACTGCTAAGATACGGAAAAAATCAAATACTCTTTGAATCCACGCAATATACCACCAGCGATGGGCATGAAATTGAGAGAAAGACAGTTTTAAGAGACCTCGGAGTGAGAATGCAAGACGATATTACGTTCGATGAACAAATTGCCAGAGTTATTGCTGTGGGAAAAAGATGGAGTCGATAGGTTATACGAAATTTCTCGTCACTCGAAGTAGATGTAATGTTCACACTATGGAAGCGATTAATTGTTCCGAGCATAAAATACTGTTCTCTACGTTGGATGCCGAGTACAAGAAAAGACTAGAACAACTTGAAGGTATCCAACGATCCTTGCACTGCAGAGTTACCAGTTACCCTCCCACCGTGGTGGTCGGTTGTAACGTGTACAGTGCTCCGCTAGAGTAAATAAAATCAGAAAGCAATAGATTTTCTCGAAAGCAGTAAAATAATTTAGTGTTGTGCAGTGTGCCAGCCTGGCCATGAACTCGACCGTATGACTATCGGGACCAGTGACAACATCGTAGCTCGCTTAATGGGGAAGCGAAGACCTCAGTTATGAGCGGCAATGAAAAGGGTCGCAATAAAACACAGTTCAAGCTGTTGATTTCAAACTCAGCTGATGATTTGGATAAAGTTTGTGAGCCACAAGAGTGGCTAAGTGTGTACCTTGTGCATGATAGCAGAGCAAAGTAGAATGATTTAGTGTGTGCTGTACGACGAGAATAACTTTTATGCTTCGTGTCTTGATCGTGGCCAGTTCGAGCAGAAGGTACCAAGCGCCAGTGAGCCCGTCTGGGCATGGGTGCTCAGTTAATGAAAGATCCACTGAGAAGAAACATTGGTTTTGTACCTGGTGTAGAGAACCTACAACAAATACTATACTGAAAATTGCTTCCCCAAATTGTGAATTTCTTTTCTGTGCTCCTTGTGCAAAGTTACCTCCGAGTTTATACCCCTGTTTAACATATTTCGCGGAGACTTGATGTGGAATTGTGAATGATGCTTAGAAGTTTCAACGCATAGCCATAAATGCGTAGCATCTGACACAAAGGAATCTGTGGGTGGAAGCCCTAAAACAGTAGAAGAAGGACCACTGCAGAAATTTGCGTAAACCGGCGATTATGATGTGAAAGAAATCAGCTATGAAATAATACAGAGCACTGTGAAGAAAAGAAGTAGCTCTGGAGGAAACTGGATAAGAAAAAGAAAAGAAAGCAATCGCAAAATAAAAAGCAATAGCAAATATTTTTTTGCCATCGTTCCTCGATAAAATCGAAAACCGGGCCGCTGGTGAATGATACAGGATCTATTGTTGAGGATGACCTGGAAATGAGTGAAATTCTAAGCCATCTATGTAAAAAATCTTTCGTGATAAAATTCAAAATCCTGAAATTTCAAGAATTGATTTAACTGCAAACTGCTTAACGGACTTTGAGTTCGCAAAACTAAGCATTGAACTAGCCACTGATGAACTTAGCGGCAACAGTGCTGTGGGACCAGATGATGTGCCTGAAAATATCCTTAAGATGTGCAAACTAAGCATCTCTTACCCTCTATACCCAATGTGGCGAAAACCAATGAATGATGGAGTAATTCCACTCACCTACTAGCACGCCATTATTTCACCTATTCCTAGAGCTGGATGTAGCATGGATTCAACCAACTTTAGACCTGTCTCCCTGACCAGCCACGTAGTGAACTCGTTTGAAAGGGTGCTTAGCAAACAAGGAGTACATCATTTAGAAAGCAATAACATGCTTATATCAAATCAGCATAGCTTTTGCCATAAACGTTCAGCCACTTTGCGGTTGCTTGACTTTATTCTCGACCTACTATGCCAAGGCAAAAGTGTGGATGTAATATATTTAGATTTTGTCAAAGTATTCGATAAAGTAGACCATGGAAAACTGCTACTCAAACTCTTCAACATGGGTATCCGTGGAAAATGTTTTAGATGGATCGAAGCTTTCCTGGTTCAATACTCTTCCTCATCATGATAAATGATATGGAACACCAATGCAAGCTTACCGTTCCCTCATCGTTTGCTAATGACGCACGGATATTAACAGCCTTAGAACCAATGACAGACGTACAGAATGTGCAATTAGATCTAACCAGCATCTCTCACTGGACAACGGTTAACAAAATGGCCTTCAACGAATAATGACCTCAACAAATCAAAATTTGAACTTTTACGATACGGAAAACCTTCTCCCTCACTGAATCTATGTTTTACACCACAAGAGATAGGAGCGAAATCGAGAGAAAGCAAATCTTAAGGGATCTTGGAGTGAGAATACAAGATAAGGCCACTTTTGAAGATCATGTGACTCGAGTTGTTATCATAGGCAAAAAGTGGAGCGGATGGGTGCTTTGAACTTCCTCTTCACGAGAGGCAGACACAATGCTCACCTTATGGAAACAATTGATAATGCCAAGGATTGAATACTGTTCACCTCCTTGGATGCCAAGCAAACGGAAAGACTTAGAGCGTCTTGAGGCTATCCAGAGATCATTCACTGCCAAAATCCGAGGCATAAAAGATTTAAACTGTCACGAAAGACTGGCTCAAATGTACTCAATTCAAAGGAGATTCGATCGCTTTATGATCATATATATTTCAAAACTTCTAGAAGGAATTACTGTCAACGTCAATGGGAGAATCTAGGCCAGACACTCAATCCGTATCGGTCCCAGTTGTGAAGTGCACATTCCGACCAAAACTTGTGGTGATGCAATTGCCACAAAGTATTCTAATAGTTTCGTGGTCCGAGGGGCGAGATTATTCAACAAAATGCCTCGTTACATTCGAAATGTCACCGGTACAGAGACTGCAAAATTTAAAAACTTACTGGACGCATGCTTACTTTACATCATTTACATTTACATCAATGATCTCGATCTTAACATCCGTAGTAAAATTAGTAAATTTGCGGATGATACTAAACTATGTCATCCTACAATGAAAAGAGCCGAGCTCCAACAAGACCTTGAC
>LQNS02276926.1:360113-376199 GCA_001587735.2 Parhyale hawaiensis | reverse complement strand
TGTTTGCTGCCTAAATCGCGCGGAAGTATCAAAATGGACGCCCGCGAAAACGCACAGAGCTGCGATTTGACAGCAGAAATTTGCAGTGATGAGCGAAAACCCACAATGTGAACAGACTTTTTATTTCATCTCAGTTCGTAAGATGATTAACTAAGAAAAAACACTTTACAAATGACAAAAAAAGGCGGCTTTAAAAAGCACTCAGAATCACACTGTAAATACAAATTCAATTTACGCGGCTGTACGACCAATTGGTTGCCCATAGAGAACCTCAAGCGACCTATCGCCACGTAGGCGCAACTTGTCTGTTGCTAGCACCAATTTTGCTGCTTGAAGACGTACGAGCTGCGCGTCCTGACAGCAAGTTGCGAGGATGAATGCCTAGTGTGGCCCCTGCATCACACAGGCAGCAAAAAAGCATAAAAACATCTGAGGACAACCTCACTGTCACCAAACACAGAATTCACCTCACGCACGAGCCCAAACTTAGTGGAAGCACGCGACACCAGCCGCCTGATATGCGGCTCAAAAGTAGCTGCAACAACACTAAGAATCTCCAAGGAGTTAGACTCCTGAAGCAAAGTGCCATCAATCTCCAGTAGGGGATACTGCGATACAAGTGTCCGTGACCGACTTACAATCATCGACTTAGTCTTACTGGTATTCAGTTTCATACTCCAGGCTGAGCACCATGCACTAATGCGTGACAAATCCCTATTCAGAGACTGGGCGACAGCACTACACATGCAAGGATAAGGTACCACTGCTATCAGAGTGGAAACGTCCACATAGTTGATCATCGTGTTTTCCAGCGAGAGAACATGTCACTAATACACAGAATGAACCACAGCGGGCCAAGTACACTACCCAGAGGGACGCCAGACACGTCGGCGACTGAGACACTGAAAACGCCGTCAACGGATAATCTCTGCTTTCGCTCAGAAACAAAATCGCGAATGCTTGACAGAACCCTACCACCAACACTCGAAGACTCCAGCTTGTATAATAGACCAATATGATTAACCCTGTCAAACACTACGCTTAGGTTCAACTGGATAAAGCGTGCCTCTGATCTACAATCTAGCGCAGACTGTAACACTGACAACAGTGCGTCACAGCAACCTAAACCAGTTCTGTATGCAAACTGACCAGCAGGCAGTAACCCTGCAGTCTCAGCAAAACGACCGAACTTGCAGGCGATCAATTTCTCGAACACCTTCCACAAAATGGGCATAAGTGTAATGGGTCTATAGCTGGCGACATGGGGCGACACTGGACTCTTGGAAATGGGAGTAATGTTCCTAGTACGCCAACAACGGGGAAAACTTCCTAACCGTATCAGGCGCCGGAAGATCACTGCTAGCTTAGGGGCGAGGACGCCAGGAAGCTGCTTATAAAACAACGGAAACATGCCCATCGGGTCCACACCTCCATACGGACAAAGGCCCTTTTTGGTGAAGATCCATTCATCCGTTTGTTTGGCTGCCCCATTTTTGTCAATACCATAACCCTTAAACTCCTAAGTGGATCTTTATGAAATTTACAGGAGTTCTAAGTAATATTAAATAAACATAAATGAATAAATTTTGGAGCATATCGGTTCTTTCGTTTGTATGTTTGACTCATGTTTGTCATAATGTTTGTTAGCAGCATAGCTGAAAAAATATATAAGTGAATCTTCAAAAATATTGAGAAAGTATTATTGATACGGTAACAAAAAAGGCGCTAATTATTTAATGTTGGAGGTGATACAAAGTGAATAACGGTTTCAGAGTAAATTTCAAGTTTTCGTTATCGGGGCCTTGCTTGGCGAAGGTATGCGCTCTCACAGTTCTCCAGTGTTTGTTTTGTAAAGCTATATCACCAAAGAGCAGTTATAATTGACAAATAATTGGTTAATTTAAGCCGTGCACAAACTTTGTTGAAACGGTTGTACGCGTTTTACGAACGTAAACAGCGTTGATGGAACGGTGTCGGAGCGATGAAGCAGCGTTGCTTGGCGGAGAGAAACTTTCGTTTGGCGTTGGTATAGAGGTTTCGGAACGGGACCAACACCACATACCTGACTCAATTGCTTCTGGTGTTTTGCCATATTGGCGATCCCCGCAGCTCCGTAGTGCTAAGCGGTATGGCGCTTAGCCAACGCTGCAGCTCTTGTATACCCCCGCTGAGTCAACGCCCTGGAATCGTACCCCTCCGCTATGCGAACGTACGCGTCACCGCTAAAGCAACGCAAGCTTCGGCGGTCCAACGCCAAAGGAAAGCAGGCTTCAGCGGTGCACTGCTAAGCCAACGCCCATGCTTTCGATTTTTTTTTTATTTTTTGTGCGGTGACGAGTGCTGTTGAAATTCCCTATAGTTCTATCAACGCTCCAGAAAAGTTCGGACGGTGTGACCAAACTTTAACCTATTGTAAACTAAAGTCCTTCAACTTAATATAGCATCTTGTAATTAACTACCTGGTGGCCTTATAATTTTTTGTACAAAATGACAAAACGCACAGACTACAATAATCGCATCAAGCTGGCGTCGGACTTGCAGTTTATTTACCACCGAGCGGAGCAGCGTTGCTAACGCTTTCCTTAACGAAACCATTACGGTACTAGAAACGCTGTTATAACTCGGCTACGCACGCATAGGCGCTAACTTTTTGCACTGAAAGAGATACAAACATATTGCATCATTAACAAATTTAGCGTTGCTCATTACCAGACTACCAAATCGCCAAGTTTCACTGCCAGATGGGTTCTTCACTGTTAAGCCCAATGCCGACGAAAAGCAAAAATTGTCGAAACTGGCATTTCACCCACAAATGCTCCCCCAGACTCGGCAAGAAATTGCCTGAAGAGCGAGTTCAGCAAAGGCCCCCTAGATACTCTGTCTAGGGGGCCTTGGTTCAGTAGAATGCGTCTAGGTGAACTTTTTCGTAGCTTTGGAGCAATTCAGAGCAACTTACAGTCTAGTTTTCCCTATTATCTGTTGCCCGTTATAGTATGTAGCGCCTCCGTGTTTCATAAAACTTTACGTTAAATGGTGGCTATTATAACGGCAATGCCAATAGTATAAGTGCATTTGTCTCCAGAATACAGCGACGATAGCCGCAGAAAACACATCTCAAAATTTTGTTTAGAATCTAATAGCACAAAACATTCAATTGCTGAGCACTGCGCACGGTGACTAAAAAACCGGTGTGTAAACAAGCAATAAAATTTATTAAACTAATGTTTACACTTTCTTTTCCATGTAACTTCTAAAACCTTCACCCTAGGATATCGCAGCTGCAAAACGTTTCCCTCTCTTCGTCTCCATCGAAATGTTGTGCCAATGTTAACGATCTGACAATTTTTCTGGTTGAAATCAGCAATGATGTCGCTCGGCTTCAGATGTGATCCTCTCTGACTCTCGGTGTAAAAAACGCCAGTTGGCAACCCTGCTCCGTTCTGATGTAAATTTACAATATTGTCGCCGCCAGCTTTATGCAATCGTTGCAGTCTGTGTGGTGCTTGCATTTTTTTTTACAAAAAACGTAAGGCCACGAGCTATTAAATTACTTAGATACTATGAGTATTGTCATCATTTTATGTTATTCCCGTGTTATCTTGTCATTGCACCGCTGAAGGTTCGATCAGGTACTTTACCAATATGAGGTCTGTTTTTTGTTCGATGTAATAAGTGAATTAAAATACGAGCATTGTGTTCATTACTCTTCAAACCCTAAGGATTATGGCCACTGAAGCAGAATGTCCGCCGAGAGAAAGAATTATATAAAATTTATTTTCTCATGTGGTTGATGTGTCCCGAGCAACAATGACTCGTGGGCTGCATATGAGTACCAGGCGAGAAGATGGGCAATTTCTGGGAGCCAAAGGGCATAATGTTGGCTCTTATTGGCATACCTTCAACTGGGCTATTCTATCTTATGCTTATCTGGGCCATTCGGATTTTCCCGCCGTAGGCAACAGCGGTTATTTTCCACGCAGATAAAATGTAGCCTTCCCAGTTAAATCCTAAATTCTACTTTAGTGGGTCTTCGCACATACCCATGTGAATTTTCCCGATATGAGCAATGTACGGTATTTTTCACATGGGAACGATTGGGCTTTTCAGCTATATTCCACGTTAGCATCACATCAGACCCATATGGGTTCACACGGGTTTTACCAAAGTGAACTAAGCATGATGATTCTTTACTGGCTAACATATGGGCTACTCAGCTAAATCCCACTTTTATAATTTAGGAGCCTTTCCCACATCAGATCCAAATGGGTTTTTCCAATATGGGCAACGTATGGCGTTTCCCACGGGGGTAATAAATAGGTTACCTAGCTATATCCCTCATCGATTAGTATATTGGACCTAACATAAGGGCACAATTTATCATCAAAATACACGCAATCTTCAAACTACAATAAAGTTTACAACACTTTCAGGAAAATTAATAACCGAGCTTTAGCTATACCACTGAGTGGCCTTCAAAGTTTGATGTTTCTGTGGGAAAGTAGGTTCAAGTGTCAATGTAAGGTATGTGGTACGTGTACGTTGCAGGTTAGTTCCCAGGGTAGGCAAAGGAAGATTTAGTGGGCAATTCATGGGATATTTCTTGGATATGTACAGAAAATTTGGGTTTCCCATAAAATATCTGTCTAAAATCTTCTAGAAAAAGTCTTTGCGTCCTTTATGGAGATCCCACATAGGCAACATTAGACTGTGAGGATATAATAAAGAACGAATGGGGTTAGATTCGATGCATGAGTCTCACCAACTGGGGTCCATTTGGGATGTGCGTGGGCATGTGCTGGGTTTGCCTCAGGGGATCCACCCAATTCTCTTTAGAAACAACATACATGGGATCCATATAGTACTAAGCCTCTACACTTGGGTGCCAATGGGTTTCCCTACTGGGTCTCACGTGGCACTCAGCTCCGTTGTTGTTGTTCGGAGTCCAGCATACGAACGGCGCAGCGCCCTGGCGTAATCAGCCCTAAGGCTCAGATGGAGAGAAAATTCTCAGGTGGCCTGTAGATTTACACTAACAGCCCATTCACGTCCCAGTTACGGGGAGCACACGCGACAAAATTTTTTCCATTATTTGACCGATTAGCATGAAAGTTGGTATATATATGTAAAATTGAAAATAAATGTGGTTTAGACTCATGTACATTTCCCCATTTCGCCATAGAAAATGAGTTATTGGAAAAAAATCGACAATATGGGGTGGGGGAAACTCTCTCGCACTACCGTTTTTGAGCTACAGAGATGATTTTTGTAGCAATCGAAGCCGAATTTAACCCTCTATAAATCTGTTATCGGTTTTTTTGGTTTTTGAAATGGTTTTTGAGAAATTTGAAAAAAAAAATCCAAGTTATTTCGAAAATGTTGGCCGACAGTTGCCTCCTAGTTCGACATAAAAAAAAATAACAGATTTGTAGGAGATTAAATTCCGCTTAGTTTGATACCAAAATCATCTCTGTAGCTCAAAACCGGTAGGAGGAGAAAGGTTTTGAAGTCGAAAAAAAATAGTATTTTCAAGAGAGTCTGCGCTTCCGTTTTCTTTAAATAACTCGTTTTCTATGACGAAAATTAGAAAAAGTACCTATGTCTAACCCACATTTTTTCAAGTCTGCATATCTCTATCAAGTTTCACTCAAATCGGAATGAAAATAAAAAAACAAAATTTGAACCCTTTGGCGGGAATTTTTTCACGTAAAATTCAAGAATTTGACTGAAAAAAAATTATACATGTACCGATTTAAATGAAAACTGGTGCAGATACGTGAAATTAGAAAAGAATGTGGGTAAGACTCTTGTAATTTTTCTCATTTCCACCATAGAAAACGATTTATTCAACGAAAACGGAAAACTGTTTTCTTCGAATAACTCGCTTTCTATGGCCATGATGAAAAGATTATAGGAATCTAACCCTCATTTTTTTTAATCTTACATGTGCCTGCCGGAAATTTTATTCAAATGTGATAATGATACCCATACCTTAGAGCTTTAGCGCTCTCAGATATTCTCGCCTAACGAATCGACAATATTCGCAAAAATAGCATGTTACAGTTCTATGTATTTATTACTCTGTATGTATATTAATTTCAATGTACTTCCTAGAGATTTTCATTGAAAGAAAAATCAATAATTACTAATTTGAAACGGTTCGGTAATGCTTCCACATCATGTTTTCTGCCCCTTGTCGGACTGATTTGGCATACTGCTCTCCATGAACTGCTGAACTAATTTTTGTAATTAATCTAACAAAACGCTGCCATATTTTTTGTATGCTAGTCACGTCCCTCCAAAATTCATTTTAACTCTGATTAGGTTAAGGATTGAATTAGAAAATGGCACCGTTCAGATTCTTTTTTTAACCAATGGAAAAAAACTAGAGAGGCACTGCGAGAGCGCAGACCGTCGCAAAGCAGCGCAATGTATATAATTGAAAATTTCAAAATAATACAGTATCCAAGATTTCTTAGCACTGTAACGTAATAAATATATATATATCGCACAATAATTTGACAACCACTTAACACACTCGGCTTCGTTGATTTTTCGAACTTGCGTTACCATTAGCCCTGAGGTACCGTGTCATGGTTAGGAGTCTTACATTCGTTTCACTTAAATTTACAAAGTTTTATAGTAACGCCTTTGAGCTTAATGGTTCTCTAAACATTTGATCTGTTCTATTACAGAGGAGCTTCCATTGCTCGTTCGTTGAATGTTCCCTTCATTGCGCCTCCTGACACAGCCTAATACCTATGCACATGTACGTACTTAGTGATGTATCCAGTGTTCTGTGCATAAATGTTCTAGTAAACATTATATCGCTGTTTATTACCTCCGCCAAAGAGGTTATGTTTTCGTTGGGTTTGTCTGTCTGTCTTTCTGTCTGTCTGTCTGTCTGTCACCTAGATAACTCAAAAAGTTATGGACGGATTTTGATGAAATTTACAGGGATTGTTCGATATGCTAGGAGGAACAGATGATTCACTTTTGGTGTAGATCCGTCTATCTGTTTGTTTGTTTGCCTGCCTCATTTTTCTCAATGCCATAACTCAATAGGTTATGGGCGGATTTTTATGAAATTTACATGAGTTGTTAGGTATATCAGAAAGAGTAAATGACAAAATTTTTTCGATGATTTGTTCGTTCGTATGTTTGTTGCTGTGTTTGATTTTATGTTTGTTAGCGCAATAACTGAAAACAGTTTTGAGTGAATCTTCATGAAACCTGCAGGAATTGTTAGTAATGTTGAAAGACATGAATGATAAAATTTTGGTGCAGATAGGTTGATTCGTTTGTATGTTTGACTTATGTTTGTCATAATGTTTGTTAGCAGTATAACTCAAACAATTATGAAAAATCTTCAAAAAAATTGCGGAAGCTGTTAATACTATTAAAAGGCACAAATGATTAGATTTTTGAGTTGATACAAAAGAAATCATGGTTTCAGAGCCAATTAGAATTTTTCGTTACCGTTGCCTTACTTGGCGGAGGTATGCGCTCTCAGAGTGCTCTAGTTCTTTATTGTTTTTCTTCTTTGATTTATGATCAACGGCTTGTATTTGTGTAGTTGATATGGTTATTGCTAGAACAGTTAAGACGCAATGCGCTAATAAATGATCATCTGACTTTCGAATGACGTTCACAATCAAATTGTAACATCTGTACTTATTAAAGTGGTAACAGTACAAACAGTTCCTGTAACTATTTCTGAAGATTGGTCCATAAAATAACTGGTGACATTCCAAGCAACTGCTGTAAATTTCGTGACGATCCAGTAACAGCAATTTACTTTATTTCGTAAACTACTAAATATGCGACGATAGAGGTAAAAGGTAGTCAGCTCGACCGTACCCCCAACTGGGAAACCCGCATGCACTGGTTTGTGTTGCAGCTATAGGCCAACAGGCCCCAGAGGAGTATACAGCTCCAGTCAACCACGGACTCTTTTGAGCTATGGCGCCAGTGGCGGAAGATTCCATGCAACCATCTGCGAGCCCCCAACCCTCCCCATTGCTGGGGAAGGTCAGTAAACCCACAGCAGTACTCAGACCGGATGCTGTCTGATCACATCAAGAGCCGCCAAGAACTTGCCTAGCTATGAGCGAGATTCGAGCCTGCGCCCTTGAGAATCAAAGTCAGACGCTTTAGTCTGTTGCTACTGCGGGTGGCAATATTTTAGGGTAAAATTATCACAAGTCGCATGAAAAGCATCAATGCTGTCGATATTAATTTATTAAGTTTTATTGTTTATTTGTTTACAAGTCTTTTTTATTCACGGTGCATCGTACTCAGTGGTCGAAGATTTTGCACGATCTTGTAGCGTGTGAACGAAGCTTTACGTTGACAAGTACGTCTTCAGCTGACTATCATTGTTGTTACCTGGAGACATACTAATTTTATACTGTTGACATTGCAGTTACAATAATTTATTGTGACCATTAACAGTAAATCTTTAAGAAAAACGGTGACGTTTCGTACGTGGTGATAAATTGATTGAAAGGAAAATTGAGCGTCAGGTTGCTTTGAATAGCCGAAAGCTGCGGAAACGATTGGTCTAGATCCACCCAGTTGAATGTACCCTTGGGGCAACTGACAGTCCCGAATTCAAATGATTACTTCAGTTTTTAACATTACATAACTTGCATACATCACATGATATTTTATTGTCTCTCACTTTTATAGAATCAATTTTGCAGTCAAGATAACTCCTACTGACGAAGGAAGTAGCAATATTTTTTCTTTATGGAATTATAAATTGTGTTAGCCTCCAGGTAGCCTTTCCTGGATCTTTCATGAAGTTTAACATTCCTTTGTTTCATTTCCCCGAGACGAAAAGGGCAAAAAAAAAAAAATTGGATGAGAGCACCCCGTGCTTCCCTCACAAAGTTCTCTATAGTTCCCTTCCGTTCGGTACTTTTCGGTACTCTGCGGTACTTTTCATTTCTTTTCGGTACTTGTCAATACTTTTCGTTTCGGTACTTTTCGTTTCTATTCAGTTCTGTGACGCCATCACTCCCCCTCCATCCCTCTAGGAGGTGTTACTCTATATAAGGCGGCCTGAAGCCGGTGTTCCTCAGATCGTCGGGTAGGAGTCACGACGGACGAAGGTTTGGCTGCGTGTGTGGGAGGAGGAGGTCCTCGGCTAACACAATTTTCAATCCATAAAGAAAAAATATTGCTACTTCCTACGTCAGTAGGAGTTATTTTTCCTTTATATCATTTCAAAATTGTGTTAGCCTCCGGGTAAACTTCGCGGTTTCAGACCCTGCCTTCGTCCGAGGTAGAGTATGGGAAGGAGGAACAGTCAATTGGGGAATTAAAGGAAGGACAAAGAAATCCCTTTTATCCCGAGAGGGAAACGTAAAAAAAAACAGGGATAAGAGCTTCTAAGGGTGTAAATAACACAGACTTGCCTGAAAAAAAAGCAAGGAAGATACTAATACCTGCTTCTGTCCGCAACAGTGAAAGAAGAAGTCAGGTGACGCGAACCATCTTGGTGGCTCCCTAGTCTAGAGTGTGCAATAGAGCTCCATGTCCTTGCGTGTCGTGAGGCGGGGTAAGTATGAGGGCCCCCTGGTTAAAGGCACAGGCGAGCTAGGGGAAGGAACTGCGAGGCATTCACCGGAGCTGGAAAGATGGTTGAGTGACTCCTGGTCGGACTGGCATGTTGCTACCCGCTGGAAGTGCCTGATACCCAATACTGGAAAGGGAAGTCCGGGGACGTTGGGTTGCGAGGTTAGGACATGGACCCGAGCGGTGGTGTAGCAGGAGAGGGCTACACAATTTATTTTAAGCAGCCAGCTAATGACAATTTACCTCAGCTAAGCCGCTCTCCCGAATGCCAGGGCAACAGCAGCAATGCAAGGAAAAGAAGAATAAACCAGTGTGCAATGAATGATTGTTTACAAGCTAAATGACAAATGCAACAAGCTTAAATTGGAAGTTACAGTAATTAATTCGCAACTCAGTTACAATTCCACAGTAATCTATACTTGCGGCAATAGCAGATACAATGCATTGCGAACCCTTCTACACGCCATATATCAGACCCACAGCGTTACCTAATCATAAATATACCAGGTACAAGGGCACTCAAGTATGCAGTAGACGCAACTGCAAAAAGAACTTCCGTCTGCAGTGCAAACTGTCCACGAGTTTGCTAGAGTACAAAAGATGCGAGTCTCCCACCTGCTATAGGAGCAGAAACAGGCTGGTAAGAGGCTAGGTATGGTCGCAAACTTGAAAAATTTCGACCCTGCAATGCGTAGGAGAAAAAAATTATTATCTCTTTAACGACTGACTTGTCGGTAACACTGCAAGTAGCTGCACAGATATTTATCTATGGGATCATTAGTATTGTCTTAAGAAGTTCGAGCCATCGCCAACACAACAAAAGCGATATCAGAGAAGAAGGAAGGGACCTATAGCGTGTCGATAGGCTCGTGAAACCCATGCACTTGGACGCTCCCACCCAGGACCAACGCGCATGGGAACAGCAAGTCGGGTAAGAAAAAGAATCGTCTATAAGATTTGCGGTTCATGATACTAACGCACAAAAGAAAAACACGACAGAATAGTAAAAAGATAAGGTGCAACAGGTTCGAGAATGATACAGAAGAAGAGTAGTTAATTTAAGGGAAAAACGAACGCACAATGGACATTAGTTATGCGCTTCATAAGCTGCTTGAATAATGTAACTCGTCACATTGACAAATAAATGAAACTGAAGCCTACCGCACTGAGTTATCATTGCTGACACTGCGATGTTGTATGTCTAAGACTCTCGCCAGCAGCGGTCAGTGCCACCGCAAAGAAGAGGGGGAAATAGGAAAACGAGGCACAAAATTGTTTCGAACAAAGATCATGGTGCACGGGAACAATGAAAAGGAATAGAATTATAATTACATGGAACAATCTAAGTCTCTGTCTCCACCACAACAGCGATCTGAGAGCGGGAACGAGGGGCGCACACAGTATGTCGACAAAAATGTGGGACTCATCACCGAGGGGTTAACACTCAGGACCAGCGTTCGTGAAAACAGCAAATCGAAAAAAAAGAGGGTGAACAGAAGAAATAGAGATGCTTAACAGGATAATAAAATGAGCGTTTGAAAAGTTGTGTTTAGGTGGCGGTATTGGAAAAGTACTTATGGTGTTTATTCTATTACTGTCTCTCTTTCTATTCATCCTCAGATATCTACATTAGCCTATATGACAATAGAGAGCACAGCCGTCAAAGATGACGGCAATAATTTCGTGATTCAGCTCTTTGATGTTCCGGTTCCAAGTAAAGGTTTTACTTTAAAAAAGGTCCCATACCGGCATGCGTGATCTTCCAATAATGAAACACAAGTTGTAGTGTAGCGTTTGGTCAAACGTTTCAAAAGTAGCATCAAGAAAATATAGTTCAGTCAAGAGCATACGCCGGAAATGCTCGGGGCTTAGCGTAAGGTATCCAGGATACCAGCCAATCCTGTAAAACCCAGAGAGCGAAGTTTGACTGTAATGTAATCTACAATATCATAAAGACCGATGTGTGTTTAGCTGTTTGTTTATCTGTTTACTAGTGGCCCGGGCCGTCATTATAAATGACGGTAGAAAATTAGCACCTCAGGAAAGCCCTCGCTGTCACCTGTGCTTATTACTGTTCAGAAGGCATTTTTAATGAAAATTCAGCATTCTGCCTAAAAGATTGGATATATATTATGAGGCGTAGGTAAGTGACATCTCCCGTAGCAACTCAGAACAATGAACATGTCCAGACACGATCATGCAGGCAGGCTCAGGTCCCTCAGCTGGAGCGCCCAAGTGCGACCCCCATATCCAAGATATCGTCTTCGGCATCTGAATTTTCTCCTATCTTATTGCCATAGAGCGTGACAGGAATGATATAAATATTGTTGTAAATAAATAAAAACACAACTTGAATTATTATATAGTTCTGATTTATTCATTTTCTGTCACGTCTCAACAAAACAGATAGATAGGTAGAAATTAGCCCAGAGTGGTGGCTGTGGTCACCTGTCAAGCTTCATTGAAAACTGTTAGGTAGCTAGAAAATAGGCCGGGTTGAATAAGATGACAAACGTATCTTAATCAGGGACAGTTGAAATTCAAACAATGAAGATATCGAAGGCTGAGTCTCATTTGTACGAGTATTCCCTTCTCCATATATCGAATCTATGGCAAAGTATAGAGTGACCTTATGTCTGAATGCACTTCTTGAATTACCGAAGTTGAAATCTTAACACTGAAGCGTCTATTAGCACTCACATGCATATTGATTCGTAGTTTTTTCTCACAGATGATTCCGTTATATAAGTATCAAAGGTCGCTGTCGCTCTCAGGTCACAACGTATAAATTCGGTAGATCATCAACGGAGAGCTCGCGACGAGCTGAAGACAATTATTTCAGAGGCAGTAGACAACTATTTCTTTTGAGAGAACAGAATTCACTTTAGAGGCCGAATTTTTCAGCACTTCAATGAAGCAGATAGTTAAGTATGGAATACCGTATTGTGGATACGGTACACTTACATTGCATATAAGCTGACTGGAGTGGCATCCAAATTTATTTTATTATAGTGTTTTCCTTAAGATTTTACTTTGGAAGACGCCCGTTTAATTAAGAAAGAGGATAAAGAACGTAAAAGAAGAACGAGACTTCTACAGATTCAAGAAGGAAGACGTGCAAGAAATGGGGAAAGATGAAGCGCCTATGCGGCAGTGACAAGAAAGACTTGAAGCAGAAAGGTTACGGAAGACAATAAGTGTTGCTAATGAGCGTGAGCGGGAAAATGTGGAAACGGCAGTTAGACATGAGAGCAAACACATCGACTATTGCGTGATTTCTTTCACGCACGGGTCCACTAGTTTGAATAAAAAAGGCGTCTGTTCAGCGTGAAGTTTCAACTGCTACATATATACGAAAAGATTCAGCTGACGAAAGCATAAGCGAAATGGATTATCATCGAAAGGAGCAAAAGTTTCAGCCATGACTAAGCCTCTCGAACTGCTAGCAATAAATACAGCTAAGACCAAGGAGCTTCTAATGAGAGGAGCAAGCCCAAGCACTCGCTTGGCGAGTAAACACATGGCTTTGTCACGTGATCGAAGCTGGCGTTTGGAGTCCTTAAAGTGGCTGAAGTGGCAGGGGTCAGCACATATAATTAAGGAAGATACAGACAGGCAGTTCTTCAATATTTTTGAAAGACAATCGTGTTGTAGATTTATTATGCCAGTGCTCACCCTGTTACTATCATCATCAGATGGTATACAGGATACAAGTTTCCTTTACATACTTCCATCCGCTCGGAATTTCGTCGATGGTTAATAGCTATAAAAATTTGAGCTCAGGACTCCTTCCTATATAGGCTGCGTGAGGCAATGTCGCTCTGCAATTGGATAAGCCACTCAGCCAGTTTAAGGGAAAAGCTTACTCGCAACACTCCCGTAGGATAAATAGAGAGAGTGCGCTCCTCTCTATTAGAACCTCTTTGGCTAAGACACATGCGATATCTGCGATATATAGCTTATGCCCGACACGATAAAAAAAAAATCCATCAGAGGTACCGCCATTCATTTACCACGTTCGGAAATATCATCATCGTCGTATCAAGAAGCGCTGAGCTAGTTTTCAATGTGGAACGAAATTCAGAAAATTCATCGTTTCCATTTTATGTCTATATATATGTCAGAAGCTATATATGTCACCGTTACTCAAGGGCAGCAATTTTATGGTATCTTCAACTTGTTTCTCAGTAGATGAATTTTCTCCGATGTAAATACTCAGCGTGACGACTAAACCAAGAGAGAGAGAGAGAGCGACCAACAACTGTGTTTTATTGTAAATACGATAACACGGAATATGCGACACAAAAAAGTGAATGTAGACAGGGTTATTTCGATTGCTTTTTCCATGAGACGTCCCCGAACTATTCGCATCCATGTTTCGTGTTCGTCCATACACGAACAAATCTGCGTTTTATAGGAAATCACTTCTGGCCAACAAGAGAACTGAAGCTTTCCCACTGTACTTTTCCATCTGTGATGAATAATTCATCGTTGCGAGCCATGATACATACCTAACAAATTTACTATCAGATTCGGTTTAGAACTGACATTTATTCGTAGAAATAACATGGACATGATCAAATTGTATCCAAAAGAACGCTGGCACAACTAAGATTATTTAGAACTGGAACAACAAGCTATGCGTGTATATGTTGAAGGTCACTCATTTGTATAATAGCATACGTTGGTCCAACGGAGCAACTAGTCCAGCAGTTCTCTCCAGACCTTGCAGTAAACATGTTCCTAGTGAAAACTCTTGCAGTGTTGACTGCTCTGGCTGGGCAGGTGTCTGCCATCAGTATCCCGGTAAGCTCATATTACGACTAAAGAGCCGCAATAAACTTTCGGTTGTAGTCGCACCGCCATTAAGTGAAATGTGGAAAGAAGTTTTCTTCAGCAATGCAGAGTAAACCGTGAATATAAACTTAATTTATTCCAATTAACTATAGATTGATGCAAATTTGGGCTTTACTTAGTTAAAGCACCATTAATACCATGTTCATTGCCATGGCAAAAGACTTGGAAGTAAGGCTTTGACTTACCATAAATATACGTGACTTTTCTCATATTGCGCATGTGGAAATTGCATGAAGATGCGAAGTAGAATAGCATAATGACAAAAAGTTACTCAATTGAATTTGAAAAATGTCAATTTTAGCAACACTAAAATTCTACAATGATAATCGCTCCCGTAGCATAATGAGCAGCTTCAGAGCAGTTTTACATATAGTTAGGCACAATACTGTCAAGTTTCATGCAACAATCGATATAAGTTATTCGGTTTTTCTGTTTACCTATCACGACATATAGCCTACGTTTTTCTATTTTTTTCTCTAATATACAATCCTGCTTTAAAAGTAGAAAATAGGAAAAATAACAACGCCTTAGTAATAAATAAACAAAACTCCTTCGACTAGGGATCAGTAATTCCTAATGACGTAATTTGGGACAGACGAAAAATACCTGCTGTAGCAAATTCTCAAGAAACTAGTGGACCCGTGCGTGAAAAATTTACGCAATAACCTATACGTTAACCTAATGCCTCTAGGCCGGTGCGGAATCTCCTCTACTCATATTTGCTTCTTAATTTTCTTCTTTTCTTCAATTATCCCCTGTCGTGCTATCATCTTTAGGTCTTCTATATAGACAGGCAGAAGTAACATATCTTGAGTAAAACACTGTAAAACTATAACAAAATAGTAGCTTATATTCAATGTGTTCGCTCCGTAGTAAAGATACCGTTGATACCGTCTTTCCAACTCAAATATCTGTTTCATTTGAGTTGCTCAAATTTTGACCTATAAAGAGAAAACTGCTTCGTCAAAGGAAAACAGTAAGCTAGAAGAAATAATTGTCTACTGCCAGTTAAAACTTATGTTTCGTCGGTTTCGTTGACAATTGCATCAAACTGGGAAGAATAGCTCATGCAACGAAATCATCTGTGGGGAAAAAATACGAATCAAGAAGCATGAGAGTGCCAACGGAAGCTTCAGACATCTACAGTGCTACGGTGTCAACTTCGGCAATGCAAGAAGTGCATTCATACATAAGGTCGCCCTATACTTTACCGTAGGTTCGATGTATGGAAAAGCTAATACTCGTACAAATCAGACTAAGCCTGCGATGTCTTCATTGCTGGAATTTCAACTGTCCCTGCTTAAGATACGTTTGCCATCTTCTGCAAGCCGCGGATAAAAGACGGATAGTGAAAGTTACCTCGAACTCTCCTGTTGGTCTCGGAGGTTGGACCCGATTTAAGGCGGATAGATAAAGCAATTCTCGCACTGTGGCTTGTATATTTATTTTATTTAAATATATATATATATATATATATTCTAACGGCGATTCCTTTGTCAACCTTACTAACATTCAGCTTTCAATGAAACAGCGTTATCTACTAAACCTGGGCCTCAACTGTCATTATCAAGTGAAAACTGACAGCATTGTGAAAGCAACCGAATTAGAACTGCTGTACTGCTCTCTGCTTCAACTGCAGAACCAAGAGAG
>LQNS02276926.1:305377-347610 GCA_001587735.2 Parhyale hawaiensis | reverse complement strand
TTGAAGGTTCACACTTAGGTCTGGTTCGAAGAGGGTAGTCAGTCTGAGTTTGAAGGAGTTAGTGGAAGTTACTTAGCGCTTCTCTCCTTCGGAGGCACGTGTCTGTGCTCTCCCCCGTGTCGGTGGGGCTCACGTTTGGTTCCCCCGATTCCGATCCGTCCTACAAACGGAATTGTTTTGGCTCCTCTCTGGGTATGGGCCTCTAGCCTTCTCCGAGCCTAGTGTTTTGAGATAGCACGCAACTACACCTTTTGCGTCAGTGACGCCATGAGTGCTAACGTTGTAATTTCAGTCCTTATGTGACGACAGGGCTTCGCCTTTTGCGCCAATCAGTGCGCTTGTCATCAAAAGCACGCAGTGCCAGTGCTTATCTTCGAAATGGACGCGAATCTGTTTCTGCAATACATCAATCCGTAATCTTCAAACTGCTTACGGTAGTTCATCTACGCCGTGAACAAGGCTCCTGTCTGGGATTGGGTCCAGTATGCTACCGTCAACGTGTAGTGAAACCATAGTGAGATGATATATAACTGCTCAGATTCCATGTCACAAGTTCTCGCGGCGACTTTGAACAGTTGCTCAAGGATCATGCAACGAAATTTAATTCTCCATTCTGACATAATCTTCTCTACGTCATGAAAATGATTCTGCAGGAGCATCTGGAGGGAATTTAATTTCCCATTTTGAGGCGATCTACATTACATCCGTATATAATTCTACCGAAGAATCGTGCTACGGGTTTCAACGTGATCTTCCGAACGTCTGTAATAATTCTACCCAGAAAATTGTGCAGCGCGTCAACGTTCCAAAATTGGTTGTGATCTTCGCAGCGAAAATTGTAAAATACCGTACTCGTGTGAGGAATCTTTGTACGCCGGGTTTCTACTCAAGAAAAAATTTGCAAGAGAAATAATATCTGTCACAATAGGTGAACTTTACTTTAAGGACCAAGGTATAAAAAATAGAAAAATGTGAGATATCTCCAGAAAAATAGAAGGTTAAGTGACGTAGACTAAGATGTGATTAGTTAATTGCAAAAAAATTTGTATTAGACTGTGCAAATTAAGCAAAATGGAAAAAGAATGCGTAACCACCAGGAAGATGAGTAGCGTAAGTGATGTTGACTAAAATGTGTGCAGGAAATTGCGGGATTTTCGTAATAGACCGGGCGAATTCGATGCTAAACTTAAAATTATAAGCTCATAATGCAACGACACGTATGGCCTTCTTTATGTATCGGAAGATGTTCGGGCCACAGCTCTCATTGGATGAAGAGGTGTCTTTCTCAAATATTATCAATTAATTAATATTTGCCATTTATTTGATGCACGGTAAAGAATCTTTAATATTGTTGTCAAGTCAAGTGTTGTGATCATTCTCTTACGAAAAACGTGAGTTGTGTTTTCGCCAGGGCCTCTACAACTCCTCTATGTTGTGAAACGGAAGTTTCACATCATAGGTGGACGAGGTACTGTTTTTATTCTCACGATATTTAGCGATACTCATTTAACTGCGAACAAAATTTATTTGTCAAAGGCTTGAATTTTCCGATGGTGCGTTGGGTTCAGCATTAAGAGAACAAATTAAAAAAAATGTTGATTAACTCTGTTTTCCCTGCATAATCCGTCTTTTTTTTGCCAAGCGAGTTGTATAAGTATCACAGAATGTTTTACAAAATTTCAATGATGCGTAATATGTTTGGCCTTTTTATTTTGTTCAAATTTCTGTCTCTCTCGATTACAATAACTTATTTCATTGCTTATCGTGTGTTTCATTTAGCATCCTTGTCAGAACTCGCAAGTAGTAGTTTAAGATGTTTATTTTTCATCTATTTTATTCATTCAACAAATTCAATAATTATTATTTGCATATTTTCATTGTTGATTTATATTTTTTGTAGGGGAAGTCGCCCGCCTCTCCCAAATTATGGCGTCAAGTGTAGATGCATATATATAGTAATCCGACCCAAAACGCCGTAACAGCAGAGCATCACAAATTCCCAAGCCCTTACGAAAATCATACTGTGTTGGGGGAAGGACAACCTGCTTTTCAAGAAAGCAACCCAATCTCGACGCAACCAACCTCTCATAAACTTTCGACAAGACAGGTGTGATCGAGATGGGTCTATAATCAGAGGTACGGGATGCAACCGAGCCCTTCGGAACAGGCGTCACAGGGGCGACACGCCAGCACTCCGGAACAGAGCACAGCCGCAACATTTGACGGAATACGGAAGCAAGCGGGGCTGCGTGCACACCAGCCACACTCCGAAGAAAGAGAAGAAACATACCCGATGGATCAGTGGCTCCATAGGCCTTCAGGTCAATAAGAAGGGGGTGGTGCACATCAGGAATTCTTAAAGCAAAACCGGAGAACCTCGGCCCGGGATCACATGCTAAAGGAATGCGCACCCGGACGCGGCTCTGCTTCCCATTAAAGTAGTGCAACAAAAATTCCGCCTGGGCAGCGGGGTCCGCAACAACATCACCACGAGCACCATTTAAAGGAGGGACACAGAAGCTCATACCAAGCACAGCGCTCTTCAAGGTGGACCAACACTTATGTGGGCTAACAGACGAGGCAAACAAATCCCTGGACCTCAAATTGTGCTCCCTCTCAGCTTCCTCATAAGTAGCACCAGCCCGACGCCGCTGTTCCCTGAAAAACTGAAAGTCAACAGCAGACCGGCTAGTACGCCAACGGGCATTTGCCTCCCGCTTCAACTGGTGCGCTCTCCTACAGGCATCATCAAACCAGGGCTTATCGCCTGTCCTCTTAGAGGTTTAATGACTTGAATATACTGCATAAATAAAATGTACACTTTAAATCTTTGGCATCGTTGTTCATAATCTGAAAACGATATAAGTGATCTGAGAAACTCATTGTTTACTACTGTTACGAATATTATGCTCTATGTATATTTATATTCTCAATTAACTAATATTACTGGGTAATCAACAGCGATAAATTATTCGTTTTTTCTTCATTATTATGAATTTATTTCTCATATAAAGGCTGTAGTAAAATTATACTTTTAACAAGTAGTTCGATTAAGATTTTCAAAGGGGTCTTCCTTTCTTTAAGCAAACGCGAGTATTAAACTCTAAAACATTTAAGCTTTGACTCAGCCTATGACAGTAAGATATATGACATAACGCAGCTGCTCGCTGGTGTTAGAAAGACGAGATAAGCAACCTCTTTGTATACAACAGTTTGCACGGCGAACAACCTGAGGCTGTGAAGCCTTTATTATTTTTGGTGGGAACTCTTTAGAGCGAGGGCAAGGTTCAAAATCTGTTATGGTTGTTTAGGTTGAGTTGTAGGGATCTTTGTTCGTACTTTGTAGAGCCACAAGACGAAAAAAATATGTTTATCGGGGAAAAAGCTTGAAGGTTCACACTTAGGTCTGGTTCGAGAGAGGTAGTCAGTCTGAGTCTGAAGGAGTTAGTGGAAATTACGTAGCGCTTCTCTCCGGGAGGCACGCGTCTGTGCTCTCCCCCGTGTCGGTGGGACTCACGTTTGATTCCCCAGATTCCGATCCGTGCTGCAGACAGAATTGTTTTGGCTCCTCTCTGGGTAAGGGCCTCTAGCCGCCTCCAAGTCAAGTGCTTTGAGAACGCACGCAACTGCATTTTATGCATCACTGACGCCATGAGTGCTAACGTAATTTTAGCCCCTATATATATATATGTGACGACACGGCTTCGCCTTTTGCGCCAATCAGTGTGCTTGTCATCAAAAGCACACAGTGCCAGTGCTTATCTTCGATATGGACCCGAATCTGTCTCTGCAATGCATCATTCGGAATTCTTCAAACTACTTACGGTGGTTCATCTACGCCGTGAATAAGGCTCCTGTCTGGGATTGGGTTCGGTATTCTACCGTCAACGTGTTGTAAAGCCGTGAAGAGATGATTTATAACGTTTACATGTCACGAGTTCTCGCGGCGACTCTAAATAACTCTTCAAGGAGCGAGCAACGAAATTATTTAATTCTCCATTTTGATATAATCTTCTCTACGTCTTGTAATGGTTCTGCAGGGGCATCGGGAGTGACTTCAATTCTCCATTTTCAGACGATCTGCATACATCCGAATATAATTCTACAGAATAATCGTACTACGGGTTGCGATGTTATCTTTCGAACGTCTGTAATAATTCTACCTAGAAAATTGTGCAGCATGTCAACGTTCCGAAATTGGTTGTGATCTTCACAGCGAAAATTGCAAAAATACTCGTGTGGGGAATCTTCGTACGCCGGGTTTGTACTCAAGAAAGATTTGAAAGAAAAGGAATATTTGTCAACGGAGGAGAACTCTATAGTTTAAGGGTCAAGCTATGAAAAAAAATGGAAACATGTGAGATATCTCCAGAAAAATAGAAGGATAAGTGAGATGTAGACTAAGGTGTGATTAGGTAATTAGGAAAAACTTTGTATTAGTCTGCACAAACTAAGCAAAATAAAAAAAAGAATGCGTAACCATCAGGAAGATGAGTAATGTAAGTTAGGTTGATTAAAATGTGTGCAGGTAGTTGCGGGAGTTTTCTAACAGACCGCGCGAATTCAATCCTAAACTTCAAATTATAACCTTATAATGCAACGACACGTACGTATGGCCTTCTTTATGTATCGGGAGATGTTCGGGCCACAGCTCTCATTGGATGAAGAGGCGCCTTTCTCAAAAAAATATCACTTAATTAATATTTGCCATTTATTTAATACACGGTAAAGAATCTTTAACGTTGTTGCCAAGGCAAGTGTTGTGATCATTCTCTTACTAAAAAAAACGTGAGTTGTATTTTTGCCAGAGTCTCTATAACTCCTCTATGATGTGAAACGTTCAGTTTCACTTCATAGGTGGATGGGGTACTGTTTTTATTCTCACGATATTAAGCAATTCTCATTAACTACGAACATAATTTATTTTGTCAAATGCTTGAGTTTTCCGATTGTGCAAGTCGTTCAAAATTAAGAAATCAAATTAAAAATATATATATTTTTTTAACGCTGCATTTCCCTGCATAATCCGTCTTTTGTTGCCGTGCGAAATGTATAAGTATCGTAGGATGTTTCACAAATTTCAATGATGCGTAATTTGCTTGACCTTTTTATCTTGCTCAAATTTTTGTCATTCTTTATTACAATAAATTATTTCATTGCTTATTGAGTGTATCATTTAGCACAGTTGCTAGAACTCACAAGTAGTAGGTTTAAGATGTTAATTTTTCATTTATTTTTCATTTAACAATTTCAATAATTATTATTTGCATTATTTTCATTGTTTATTTATATTTTTGTAGGGGAGGTCGCCCGCCTCTCCGAAATATAGCGTCCTAGTTTTATGTAATTATCATAATTGTCTCAAAACGCCGTAACACTACCTCCGCCAGGGAAATTATGTTTTGGTCTAGATTGTCTGTCTCTCTGTTAGTTTGTCTGTCACCAAGATAGCTCAAAAATTTATAGGCGGATCAGTACGAAATTGACAGGGATTCTTAGGTATGTTAGGAGGAACAGATGATTAATTAGCTTTTGGTAAAGATCCGTTTGATCGTTTCTTTGTCTACATTTTAATTCTCGGTAGAATAACTCAAAAATTTATAGACGATTTTTGAACGGTGCGCTAATGGTTGGGGTTATTACTAGGAGCGAATGACCAAATTTTGTGATGATTATTTTGTCTAAGTTTTTTTCCTTGTTTGTCTGTTTATTTCTGTGTTTGTCAATAACATAATTCAAAATGTTATGAACAAATCTTCATGACGTTTGTAGGAATTGTTAAACATATTAAAATTGGCGCAAATATCAAAATTTTGGTGATAATCGGTTCGTCCGTTTGTGTGTTTGAGTAATATCTGATTCAATTTTTAACAGAACTACAAAAAACAACTCACGAACAGATCTTCAAGAAAATTATATACATACGCTGTTTTAACTGTCATGGAGGCACAAACGATCAAATTTTGGTGATAAAGAAGAAATCCCAATCTCAGGAGAAAGTTGAATATTTTGTTAGCATTGTCCTGCCAGGCGGAGGTACTGAGGCGCTCTAAGAGTGCTCTGGTTAACTTGATCAATTGTATATTAGGATCAACCAAAGCAGAACATCCTGTATAAACTAGCAGCAATACGCGTCAACCATAGGCCATACGTCAATATTATAAACTACCCAATTCAATGCACCTACACATTCAGTGTTTGCTCAAGTCTGTCAAAACTTGATCTTGTTACAGATATTCGCCACCGGGAACAGTTCCGACGTTGCGCCTTCAGATGTGTACCAGAACGACATTATCCTCAGTCCGGAACAAAAGTCTCAGCTAAATGAGAGAAAAGTAGTGAGCCTTACTGCCCGTCACTGGCCCGCTGACAGCTCTGGTGAAGTGACTATACTCTACAAATTCGGTGACAGTGAGTATTTTTTGAGCAGTTACATTATTTACAATAGGTAACTGTTCTTTGTTTCGAATGCCTTGTGTCAGGAGATACTTGAACATCTTTATGTAACAAACTTTCAACATAGAAATATCACAATATCAGCTTCAACGTTCTTCAGTGTGATAATAACAGTGTTCTAACAGTCAATTTATGCTTTGCTTTCAGATATTATAGACAGAGAAGCGGTGCGGAGAGGAATAAGGGCATGGAGTGACCTCACGTGCATCAAATTCCTAGAAATAGAAGATTTGTTGGGCATCCTAGGACCGCATCTCATGTTTGTTGACGCGGACGCTTGCGCTTCATATGTTGGAAAAGCGTCTGATTCGGGACAGAAGGTTTTCCTCGGTACAGGCTGCACGCCCTCAGTAAGTGTATACGTTCATATATTCATAGAGTTTATTGCCTCAAGATAGCTAATTTTTTTTTTTTCCTACCTACAAATATGCATTTTAAGCTTATTACTAGAGAAGTATCAGTGGACATCAGAGAAGCCCATCTCATATTTGTTGACACGGACGGTTGGAGTGGTGCTTCTTTTGTTGGAAAAGCGTCCGAAAATGGTCAGAAAGTTTGGCTCGGTACAGACTGCATAGACTCCGTAAGTGTGCGTGTTTATAATCAAACCAGCGTAGAGAGTCCGATGGGCGTGGCTAAGAACGCAAAGCAACATCTCCTAATCTCACTTAAGTGCGTGGTATGACTTGTCTCAATCCATAAAATTATACTTCTATTCGAAACTCAAAATGCATTAGTTAATATATTACATTTGGCACTGCTGCGTTCAATTCAGCCCCGCCCCTAAAAGACTGCTTTCGCTGGTTAAACTAGATATTCATACAGTTTAATAACTCCTAATGATAACTAAGACTTTTCTCAAAACTCCAAATAAGCTTATTGCTCCTAATGTCGAGATGGTTCCTTAAGGTTAAAATAAAACTCTAAGAAACTTACATGGATGCAGTTTTGTTTCCGTTAATGAAGGGGAAACAACAATAATAATGAACTTTATTCATGACTCATTGAAACATTACAATAAACTTGAAACGCCACATAGTACAAAAGATATTGTAGCAAATTTCAAAGTCACATGCAAACAGAGGACATGTCGCAGTAGTCTTAAATTCTAGACCTGATTATGCCCCATGACTTGGCCTCCTTCAGTTGGCGCTGCCATCGTAGATATGTATAGAATTATACATACTGTATTTGATATTTCATAGCCAGAGCCATTGCGGATGATCACATTGGTCATTCAGCTGATTACCAGGCGCGTAGCTTTTCAAATCGACAGTGAAAGAAGAAATTACATCAGACGGATGTCCAAATTAAAGGCTAATTAAGTGTTTATTTGCTATAATAAAAAGTCAATTCCCAATGTTACATAACTCATTGATCAGATTTAAGAAAAAAATATTAACTTGGATGTGTTCGTATGATTTGCGGCAGTGCGTCAGCTTGACACTGTGGAATTCTTTTCAGACTGTTATTTTGTTCTGCTTGGGAACAAACAAAGAAGAGGCAGTACATATTTAACTGAAACAAACAAGAATATTTTAAATATTGTCTACTAATGTCGATTACCTAAAAACAAGTTGACAACATAACCAATACCCATAGCAGATTTACGATATTCAAAGTCAGTTCATTGCTCGTAAAGGTGGTTAAAAATACACTTGTATTCATTACTAAGTAAAATATTTGTCCCTATCCAAGTGCAAAAAGACAACGTGTTGATGTGTCAGACATCATCATCAGGTCAATAAAATCTGGAGTAAACAAACACCAAAACCTAAAAGCATGCATAAGAATTGATAAATGAGAGGCTCACTAAATCTAATGATATTTTGCACACAGGACTAGATAGTATAAACTATGAGCAACAAAGTTCGTGACTACTCCAACCGCATGTCATTTAACGCACCCCTTCACAAACACAACAAGGCGGCGGCTGCCAGAGCAGACCCCTCCCTCGCTCCCTCCCCCTTAGGTTCCAATAATGATGGTAAGCCCTACTCATTGAAGCCCTACTCATTTATGAATATCAGCCAAATCTTAATGAGAATACCGTCTACTTTTATGCACGTAAATTGTTCAATAGATATGCTAGTACCAACCGCCTTGCTCTGTTGCATTTTTCTTTTCTCTTCGGGGCTCCCCTTGCAGGCCTTGAGGTGGTCCTCTTGACTTGGCCAGCACCTTCTCCCCCTGCCTGTCTGTTTGCTCTTTCTTGTGGTGACGTGCACCCCAATGCGGGTCCTGAGCTCTGCGCCGTATGCTCATCCGCTATTTCCAATCGCGGATGGGCCTTCCACTGTGCAAACTGCAGACGCTGGGTTCATAGGTGCTGTTCGGGCCTCGCCAGACTCTCCTCCTACTCGCCGGACTGGATATGCCGTGCGTGCTCCTCGGGTCCGCCTGTCACTGGGCCTGTCGCGACAGCCCCTACAGCTGCTTCAAGCCGGGGCTCATAGGATACAGTTCGCTGCCTTCAGTTCAACTGCAATGGCCTACGCCACTGTAGAAGTGAGCTGGAGGACTTCCTGGCCAAGGAAAAGATCCTGGTCTCGGCCCTTTAGGAGACTAAGCTTACTGGGGAAGTTGCGTCGCCCTCATTTCATAAGTACAATCTAGTTAGGGCGGATCGCCCCCTCGGAGGACGCGGATGAGGTCTGGCACTACTGATCTTCCACTCTGTGTCCTACGAAGATGTCGACACCATTCATTTGTTCCCCGGTGCTGTCACCGTGGAACATCAATCAGGGCATAAGACTCTTCCGGGACAAACCCCTCACATGTCACTAACATCGACATCCCTCCCGCTACATCTTGCTCTCACGCTACAGGACACACTTCTCTTCTATTTTTGCAGTTGAGGATGATGTCATCATCCTGGGCGACATGAATGCCCATCGCTATGGCCGGTATGGTGGAGCGACGGCGAGGGTAGAGGACCTCTTTGATACATTCTCCTCTTCCTTGGGCCTTCTAAATGAAGATACGCCTACGCAGCTGTCCACAGTGGGACGTCCGTCTTCTCCAGATTTATTAATTACCTCAGCTCACATGGTTCCTCCGGCCACGTGGTCAACTCACACCATGCTAAACTCAGACTACTTACCTATTACTATCTCCCCCGACCACCTTTCAACCCCTCCTCCTATACCACAGAAAACGTTAATTAATTATAGCAAATCCAACTGGGAGAAGTTAACTGAGCTCACCGAACAAACCTTCCGGGAGCTACCTTTCCCCACCACATGCGCTAGAGGTCATAAATCCTTCAGGAGTACTCAAATCTTGGCTTCGATGAGCTGTATCCCGGCGGGCTGCCGTCGTTCTTTTATTCCCTCTCTCTCGGACGAGGCCAAAGAGCTGATCCAGGAGTGGAATCTGCTTCGGACCCGAGACCCCAACCTTCCCCAAGTCGAAGCACGCACCACCAATCTCCTGACGGCCTCTGCTAGGAAGGAATGGATCGAACCAGTCGAACGATGTGACCACAGATCCCACCACTCCCAACTATGAAGTCTTCTTCGTAGTTTGTTGGGTAAACGTAAATCCGCCGCCTTTAACCAGGCCATCACTTTCGATGGCACCCAGGAGTCCTGTGCGTGCGGTGGCCACCGGGTTCTGCAAACGATGCATGAGCACACGTCCAGCTCTTCAAAAGAGAATTAGCGCTCTTAAAAGAAGAATTTGTAAGCTGCTTCTAGATCACGGCCACGAGTTTTTTTACTCCTCAGCAAGTGTGAGCCCCCATCCGAGCCTCAAGTAACTGGTCGACCGTGGGCCCCGACGGACTGACTCCCCTACACATCAACCATCTTGGCTAGCAAGTCTCCTGTCCTTGATCGCTCTTTATAATGTCTTCCTGGCGCATGCTAAACTGCCGAGCGTCTAGAAGGCAGCCAACATTATCTCCATCCCTAAACCTGGCAAACCACTCTTCGACGGTAAATCCTACCGCCCAGTATCCCTGCTTCCCGGTGTTGCAAGATGCTTTATTTGGGTTGTATTACCTGTCTAAGAGGGCTCAAGCGGGAAATTTTAATAATAATAATAATACTGAAGAAATCGAAGAGAAGCACGATTAGAAATTTGGTTACCCACGACGCGTTTCGCCGTACCTCGGCTCATCAGGTGGGAGGGTCGAAGATGGTGGAATCTGAAGACGTTAAGATTTTCGAAAAATTAAGCCAGGTTATCACAGGTTATCTAAAACTGCGAGAGGCCTACCATCGCTTCAAGCTACTGGACGCTCCCGTCAAAATTGAATCATAGTTGTTGTGTTTTCGCCATCTACCGCGCAGATGTGCCACTTTTGAAGCCCTTGTGCAGGAGGTTTCTGCCACCCCGGTGCATCTACTTGCTGTAGTTGGAGTCGACGCAGCGGACAATGTTTCAAAATTGGAGAAGCATTTGCTTGTTTGAAAATTATTTTTATAGCTTTGGATAACTCCGTATCACAGCTACTTCTTTCTGTGATAACCTGGCTAAATTTTCCGAAAATCTTATCGTTTTCAAATTCCACCATCTTCGACCCTCCCACCTGATGAGCTGAGGTACGGTGAAACGCGTTGTGGGTAACCAAATTTCTAATTGTGCTTCTCTTCGATTTTTTCAGTATTTGAAACAATGCCACCTCAAGACTATAATATGTAATAATGTGTCCGGCGGTGATGAAACTGGTGCGCTTACTCCTTCCGCAGTTTTTGGAGGCGTCAGACTCCCAAAATTGGTTCCGCGCTATCCGGTCCACGCATCTCCGCCTTTCTTCCCTTAGTCTAACACATTGTACAATGGTTTAACCAATATAAACCCCTACTCGGTTGATTGCTTTAACTGTGGATTTCTCTAAGGACTTCGATACGGTCTCCCACCACCACTTACTTTCCAAGATCACGCGCTCATGCCCTGCTAATAACCTCAAAAGCTGGATCTCTGCCTACCTACGTGGGCGCCGTGCCTTCTGCATATGGGCGGGCAAAAAGTCGCCTGTCCGCCCTCTGCACGCGGAAGTCCCCCATGGATTAGTGATCTCGCCTCTCCTTTTTAATTACTTTCATCAGGGTGGCGACGTTACCTCGTCGTACGCTGACGACTTTACCGTCCTATCCTCGGATACTAGCGTTTTTAGGGCAGTGACCAGCGTGTCACACCATGCTTTGATAATAGAGGCCTGGACCGGAGAGAGAGCCTTGACCGTCTCTCACTCTAAGACCCATTCCACAATGTTTATGTCAGAGTTCCATTAATCCAAAATGGACCTAGCAATCAAGATGGGTGCGTCGGACCTCACCCTGGAACACAACCCCAAAATCTAAAACGTGGTGTTTAAGCCACACCTTGCCTTTGCTGCTCATGCGAATTATATTTGCTAGAGATGCTACTCCCGCTTGTGGGTCTTTGCAGCGCTCGTCGGCGCAAGATACTGACAACAGAAAGAGATTCTACTGTACTACTGACTTATCGGGCCCTCATCCGAAGCGTTATGCTTTACCCTGCGCCGGTGTGGTTTCCTAATGTCTCCGTCGTCACTGACAATTTGTTTTTGCTTTGTTATGCTTTATATTAACTTCTGTTTATGGGATTCTTTCTTTCTTCTCATTTGTGTATTTCTGTATTTATCGGTACATTACTGTATATATAAGTTCTTTCATATTTTTTTCTTTCTTCTACTTATCTGAGGAAATGTTAAAAGCAATCCGGGACCGGGTCTGGCTCCGGGGTGTCGTCTCCTCCAATGTTATATTAGAGGACTGCATGCGAACCTCGCGGAGCTCGACTTTATGTCCCGTGGTGTGGATGTTGTGTGCTGCGCCGAGACATTGGTGGCTAGCAGAAGACGCGACGTTGAGCTCGCATTGGCGAGTTTTCAGTGCCCTTTCTGTTCATGAGAAGTTTGAAGCTAATAAATATCCAACGATTACACGGAGTGTCAAATGCTTTGTGTTACAATGAAATTAAATCATTACGAATTTTCGCATTGCAGCAGTTTATATTTACTCTGAGTTCAATAGATTTACATTGTAAAGAAAGCCATCACAACATATAGGGATGCCAGTACTGCTTGATATACAAGATGGCGTTTGGGGAATTTCATTTCAGAACGAATGGGGCTGATTTATTAGGCATTTGATGAGAGGACTACTATGTTCTCTCATTTTTCTAGATGATTTATTATGCATTTTTTACTTAATTATGACAGCAGAACGTTTCTTTTATATAAGACACGTAAAACTAATTTGTTAGAGTGCTAATGTCATCAATTTTGCAAACTTATCGCTAACTTATTATTTCCAGCTCAGCATCGTAATGCACGAGATCGGCCACGCCCTGGGTTTCTTTCACGAGCAATCAAGATCTGACAGGGACGAATACGTTGAAATTGTTTTTGAGAATATTGAGGAAGAGAACTGGCCTATTTTCACCAAGGAAGCAACGAATAACTTCAACGCACCGTATGATTACTTTTCACTCATGCATTATGAGGAGCGAGTAAGTAACTTGACGTTGCTGCCGATTAGCTATACTTAATGCAAGTACGTACAGCTGACGAGTAGACTTATGGACCTGTAGCTATTCATTCAGCGATTTAATGGTAATACTCAAAGCAATTTTCTTTGCTGTAGAGTACTTTTTCGAATAAAACCTATGTAGCTGTTATATGACACAGTGATACAGTATTGCTTTCCTGTCATATTGGCGTGCAGTTAGGTCATGATTACCTCCGCCAAGGAGATTATGTTTTCGTCGTGTTTTTCTGTCTCTTTCTCTGTCTGTCAGCAAAATAACTCAAAAAGTTAAGAACCGATTCGACGAAATTTACAGGGATTGTTAGGTATGCTAGGAGGAACAGGTGATTAAATTTTGGTGAAGATATGCTCATCCGTTTTTTTGTTTGTCTGTCTCATTTTTCTCAATGGAAAAGTTATGGATGGATTTTTATGAAATTCACATGAGCTGTTAGGTACATAACAAAGAGTAAATGGCCAAATTTGGTAATGATCAGTTTGTTCGTTCGTTTGTCACTGTTTCGAATTTTATGCTGGTTAGCACAATAACTCAAAGAATAAAGAATGGAACTTTTTGAAATTTTTAGTGGTTGTTAGTAATGTTAGAAGACATGAATGAATAAATTCTGGTGCAGATCGGTTTGTTCGTTTGTATATTTGACTCATGTTTGTCATAACGTTTGTTAGCAGTATAACTCAAAAAGTTATTAACTGATCTTCAAGAAAAATGCACAAGCTGTTATTACCATCAACAGGCACAAATAATCAGATTTTGGAGTTTATGCAACGAAAGTTATGGTTTCAGAGCCAATTTAAATTTTTTGCTATCGTTGTCTTGCTTGGCGGAGGTATGTGTTCTCAGAAAGCTCTAGTTTCAAATTGAAATACGTCGTAAGCAACAGATTTTCAATCTCAGATTGACTCCGGCTGGGATAAATTCATTATAGTTATCACAGAAACTACAGCGTAGGAGGCAGTAGGGTAACTATATTTGTAGTGTGTTTTCTTAACAGCTTATATGACAATGAAACATTGTTGCACGTAATCATCACCGATAAAGTTTACGGAAATGGATCAAGTACAGTATTTTTCTATACATTTCATGTCAAAGATTTCAATGGTCAATAGCATAGTACGAGTACAATTTTTTTTCTAACTGTTTTTATATCACTTCTGTAACATATCGTAAACTGGGGTAAGTGAGCACGCATTTTCAGGGTTTTCACTAAGGCATTAAAAACTAAGCTGAAACTATACTGTTTTCATGTATCATTGAATACATCAGTACTACATAGTTGTATCTACGATAGCACTGACAGCTTTGTCTCTCTAAAGCCTATAGTGCCTCTAGCTTTGGGGCAAGTGAGCACAAAACACAAAAACTACACAGAATTTCAGCTAAATCTAAAAATATCACTACTTTTGTTTCCGTCTACCTACCCAACTAATATTCCTTTTGAAAAGCATGATAAAAAATTGTTCCTACAAGGTTAGGTTTTGAAAGTTTTTTCACAGCCGGCAACACCCGACGATTCTAAATTGTTAAAAACCTATCAACCTGCTCTACACTGATAGCAGCTCTTTTTCTAGTGACATTTTGGCTTCTATGGTAACAAAGAATGTCCTCATGTGACTTAATAAAATTTTTGGCACACTTTTCACAAGGTAAGTTTTCTATGAATTGGTGCGCTGTTGTACCTGCTTTGACCAAAGACGTGTATCGCGAATACAAAAAGTTCAAACGTATGAAAAGCATAGTCAAAGTCACCCAGAACAGTAGCATGAGTTGCAATGGAAAGTTCCTCTTCAGGAACTAGGTAGTCGACCACCAGTGGATCCATGGCCTTCACAAGCACCTGCCAGGTGGCAGTAAATTGTACCTCT
Organism: Parhyale hawaiensis; assembly: GCA_001587735.2. Lineage (NCBI taxonomy): Eukaryota > Metazoa > Arthropoda > Malacostraca > Amphipoda > Hyalidae > Parhyale > Parhyale hawaiensis. The sequence continues at coordinate 332,770 of LQNS02276926.1, read as the reverse complement.
TGGGACTACTGTTGCTGCACAAACCTTTCTGAACGACTATCCTGCCTTTGTACGTTCAAGTATTGCCTGGAGTTGCTCTTGGGTGTATGGTTTGGTAGGCACTTTGCCATAAACACGCTGGTAGTTACAAACCATGATGAACTGTAAAGTAGGGAACCTAAATTTCAGGGAAACTTCAATTTTTGTGATCTCAGGGAGGGTGTGCTAACTTGCCGCAAGTGCTCTAAAACCCTAATTATACCTTCTATCTCCTAACTGTTATTTTACAGGCTACCTTATTATATTTGCGGCACACTGTCAAAATTTCATCGAAATATATTAATTTTTCTATGCTAGCATGAGAATTGTAGTTCCGCAAGTAGAAGAACACGAAAAGTCTTAATTTAGATCAACATATATAAATGCTGATCTGTGGCAGGTAGCGACTCCAATTTTTGATATGAATTACATAATAAGATGTGCCTTCTAGATCTAGCAACCGGAAGGCAAAATATATATGTTAGTTGTATCATTACACTTTTTTGTGAAATGTTCGCACTTGTCCCAGGCTGTGCGCACCTAACCCAGTTTACGCTAATATAAGTTAAACCCGACAAATATTAGGTCGATTTATATATAACTTCAGTTTAATCATCTTTAATTCAACGTAGGTATAAAACAAACCAAATCAATCGTGTATTCATTATTATTTTCAATTACGTTTTCCAATTTGCCAATTGTTTAATGTCATCCGAAGAATATGATGACTTTCGATTCAAAAAACTTTTGGATGTACTCTTTCACTTGATTACCTTCAGTAAATTTTCTGCCTTGAAGAGCAATATGTAAAGACAAAAATTAGTCGGGGCGAAATCAGGGGAATCTGGTGGATGGGGCAGTACAGGCCGGCCGGGTTACAGCATTTTTCTTGCGTCACAGTTACAGTATGCGGTCTTGCGTTGTCATGAAGGAGGATAACTTTTTTCTGTTGACAATTCCTGAACATTTATTATCCAGGTTTTCGTCCACACACTGCAATTGCTCACTCAATATTTAGGCGCAACCAAAATTAGAGCGTTTTAGAAATGGAATGGAAGAACTCATAATTTACATAATAATCGAAAGTTATTTAGTATTCGACCTAATATTACTGACTGGATATTTGCGACAACAAAAATTTAACATAAAGAAGAAGTCGTTACTATCTCATACATAGAGTTAGTATGGGGAACGTATAATGAAACGGAGGAGCTACACTCGATTAAAGAAAAGAAAACACTATAACAAATTTCACGCTCAATGAAAGAGTTCTCGAAATTTTCCAGCTCAATATTTTGCTCTATCTCCAGATAGGTTACCAGGAACCAATAGAAGCAGATGAATGGAAATTCAGTTTGATTAAAGATATGACTTGACATTTTGACGTTGACCACTTGTGTACGGTACGCAAACATTTGCGAGTCCTGTCGTATTATTTTCGGGCGCTTCTTGGCTGTTGTAGCGGCCTTTTTTTTCAATCACTGTGCTACCTCTCCGTCTTCAATTTTTTCGAGTTTCCGTGCAACTACAGAGTAGGTAAGGCTTGATGCGGTTTTCTGGGGGCTGAATTTTTTGCAGACAAGCAAACAAACAAACGGATGAACTGATCTTCACCAAAAGTTAATCATTAGTTCCTCCTAACATACTTAACAATACCTGTAAATTTCATCTAAATCCGTTCTTAACTTTTAGAGTCATCTTGATGACTGACAAAGAGAATAACGGGCAGACAAACCCGACGAAAACATAACTTACTTGGCGGAGGTAATTAAGTTACTTACAGCCTACATTCAGCGATACCTTAAATGTTTTTAAGGGTTTCTCCAAAAACGGCAAAAGGACCATACTTGCCAAAAACATACTGGCACAACCTTTGGTGGGCATCATTGACGTCGTGACCTACTGGGATGTGTGGCAGGCCAACGCGCAGTACAACTGTTTGAGTAAGTATAACATTATTTTGTGTTCATGGTTGCATATGTTGTACCTATATGCAGCCAGTAGACTTACTGAAACATTATGAATTTCATCATACTAAAATCAACATGTTTTTGAAAAGGTACCCGCTATAAGATTTGTGTACATATCCAGTTTCTTTCTGTTTCGTGCACGTGCATTATTCGATCTGAATAGCAGGGTTTCCAGTTTAGCGGCAAAGTCGCTAGATCAACAGACTTGGGAGCCTGTTCGTGACAGACTTTAGAATTTAGTGACTATTTGTATTCTTCGATGACATTGTGATCACCACCGTGGGCGTGAATCAGTAAGGAAAATGAGCTAAATCCCTATGCCTAACTAGTTCATTCAGACTACAATTCTCTCTCTCCAATTATAAAATTATACCACTAATTGTACCCAAATATGAACAACATACATTTTGCCGGTATTTTTTCTCATTCTGGCGCTAATTTGGAGTTCATCTAGCAACATTTGCCGAGTATCATTGAGCAACACCGCCAGTGAAGATAGACTGATAGACGCGTCATCAGGCGTCAAGTCGTAACAGCACCTCTTTATGTAAGCAATGAGGATATTAGGCGCAACCAACACGGAATATAAATATTTTGCATCGTTCGAAATGACAACGTAAAAAAGAAGCTAATCAGTTTTACAGAAAGTTACAGTCTTTTCTAAGGAAATACGGGGTGCAGAGCACTGTAATTTAAGGCGACCCTTGTAATTCGTGCGCTTACACTTTCAGTTACTACGACGATCATGAGCAATTCGGGAATTAAGCTACAGTACGGAAAGTAAAAAAGTTACTCGTATCGTTGCAGTTCCTCAAAATTGAAAAATTGTTTGAACCTACTAAATTCTTTATTGCGCTAGATAAACCCATTTTTTTAAATTAGCAGCAATTTTTCTACAATAAAAAGTCAGTGGAGTTTCGATAAGAATCACAAAAATAGGTGACACGAGTAAAAATTAATTGTGATCGACGAAGAAGCATGGCACGATGACTAGCAAATCGATTTTTTCTTTTTTTCCTTAATTTCTTAGGGAATATGGGCCATTAGCCTATTTGCTTCTCTGTAAGTTAGACTGATAATTAATCGTGATTGACATAGAATCATGGCACGATCACCAGCAAATCGATTTTTTTTCTCTGTCTCTGTCGTAATTTCTCCGGGAATATGAGCCATTACCGTACTTGCTCTGCTGTAAGTTAGACTGATCTGTCTTTTCAACTAATAATATTGTCGCTGCGTGGCATTCAACTCTGTACAGGTACGTGGCAGCAGCAGTGCGGCATACTATGCGAAAACGGTTACGTTGGCAAGGACTGCAACTGTGTTTGTCCACCGGGCACCAGCGGTATCGGGTGCATGTCTGTTGAAAATTCTTACGTAGGTAAGATCGCTTGTATCTGTTATAGTTTTCACAAAGCTGAATCAATATTCAAGAAATAAATTCACTGCCGATTTATGTAAATAATGATACGGGTGTCAATGATGAGCACTATCAAGTTTTCTGGGCAGTAAAGAATTACTCTTTCATCAAATAAACTTTACACCAATGACGGCCTGTCTCCATATAAATGATCAGACGTCGTCCGTATTATTTTTGCGCAGATGCAGTAATCAAAGAGTACACACCCGACAGCGGGTTTGTCTACACTACCGGAAGCATTTCTACGCCAAATTACCCGGAGCCTGTTCGGAAACGTGAGTTCCGTCTTGATACTTCACTGTAACACCATTCAACCCTTGCACCTCAAGCCTCGTGGTGCTGTACCGGTATATCTACATCAGGAAGAAGAGAGGTTAGCGGGAGATTTCGCCAGGCCAAAACAAAACTTAGTGCCGCGGCCACATGAAGTGATATCGACAAGTCAAAACATTGCGTGTGGCAGCTCAGACTTTCATTCGTCGGACACAAATGCTTAAGCAAAAAAGTTGAGCAGCGTGCAAGCGAACCTGTGCAAGCGGCTGGCAAGTTGTTAATGAAAGTTAGATGGATACATGTAGCAAAATACAGTGACATGTGCAACGAATTATTGAAAATCAGCACGCATTGAGATATGAAAACTACATTAGGCTTTACCAAATAAAAGGTAAATCAGGGCGCGATACTACCCTCAATGATGAGTTAGATATCTGGACTCCATACCTCTTAGTCACCACCTTTCAACAAAGTACAGTAGCTTTTATCTGAAAATCGAAATCCGGTCATTTTTCAATAGTCTACAACTTTGACTTATACACTCAATAATGAAAGTTGCTAGACTTACCTGAGGCGTTGAATATCAGTGGAAGACGGTCGGGCAAGCGCGCCCTGTTGGGTGATTTATGTTCGGAACGAGGTCGGCGATGCCAGCGTAAAAACGCACTTAACGACCGAGCAGCACCGGAGCCCCACGGATGCACCGCTTAATTTTTGGCCATGTGCAGACATACGCCACCATAGTTCCCCTGTAATATTTTATAATTCGGCATTGTGTATATGTCTTTTAACTTCAAACCATAGATAGATAAATATGAATGCAGCTTTTCATCTACCCCCTATATACCACTTAGACTTACCGCATATTTCTTGTTGAACCCTTGGCTTAGGCAGGGCTCTTATCGGCTCACTTTGATGGGAAGCAGAACAGAAATGTGTTGTCATTGCCAAATCGATGTCACCCGGAACCCCTCGTTTAACTTCTTTGGCCTTCAGATCTATTACTATCAAGGTGCTTTTCGAATATCCTGATCCTAATGGAGGTGTGGACCCGCTAGGTATGTTTCCATTATTTTATTAGCAGTTTGCTGGCGATCTTGTCCCCAAGCTTGGAGTGATGCTTCGGTGCCTGGGATGGTTCAGGAATTTTCTCCGTTTTTGGCGTAGGTACTGTTAATATTACTCCCATTGCCAGAGGTTCGGTGTCGTCCAATGTTGCCAATTACCGACCTATTACGCTGACGCCCATTTTGTCCAATGATTTCCAGACATTTTAGGATCATAATCTTGGTCGTTTTGCTGAGGTTACGGTGTTGCTGCCTGCTGGTCAGTTTGCTTATAGAGCTAGTTTGTTTTGCGACGCAAATTGTTCTCGGTGTCACACCATTTATAGTCTGTGGTGGAATGCAGTTCTGAGGCAAGTCTTGTACAGTTGGACTTTAGCGTGACGTTTGGCAGGGTCAACCACAGGGGTCTACATACAGTGAGCTGCTTTGGAAAGTACTCAATGGGGTAAGCGAACCGACAAGGTGAATAAGTTGGACACAGGATACAGGTATTTTATTGGCTTAGACACAATATTATTAATTATATTAGAGACAAATTACAGTCGTATATGAATGCAGGGTGCAGATCAATAACAATCGTAGTATCTTGATGGCCGAACCGTAGGTACCCAGTCTGCTGACCACGTGGAGCTGAACGATTCACAGGTTCGTCGCTAAGGACACAATCACAAGAACGCCAGGGGCGCGGTGCAAGATGAAAGTGTCGGGCTGTAGCGGGGCAAGACCCTGAAGCGCGTGCGAAGTCCGATTGAGTATGCAGAGACGAAATCGCAGAGAATGAAGTACGCACACAGCTTGAAGAGTGCCGCTAGTAGGTGGAGGAGCGCAGCAAGTCAAGAGACAGCGAACAAGTGCAGTAAACTGGGAGGCCCGGAAGGGCTTCAGGAGAGAAGTGTTGTTGATCGGACTTCCTTATTGCAGAGATCGTAGTAAAGCTGCAGACTACAGAGCGGGAACTTGTATTTCAAGTGGTAGCGGAGCTTAGAAAGGAACTTCGAGCTGATATTGGAGCTTCAAAGGAATTGAAGATGAGCAAAAATGCTGGTTCTTTAGTATATCAACGAACGCAAACAACTTCCTGGAGCACACGTAGACTGCCAGCGCGTAACTCGTCGCTTGGTGACCGCGCAGTTGAGCTTTTGGGCACTGTCTCAAGGACGGGAGCTGATGAGCAAGGACAAGCGCTCGATGAAGTTTACTTAATTCTGTCTTGCATTGCTATCATTCTATTGTACGAGTTGGAATCGTTTGGTGTTGGTCATACAGTTTTTCATTCATTTCTGATTTTGTTTCGAACGAACGCAGAGCTTGTTGGTTTGTTTGTTTGTTGACGGGTTTTTCAGTGCCTCAGTGGCGGTGGAATCTGAGGTGCCTGAAGGTAGCGTACTTGACCCGCTGCTGTTTCTTCTATATACTAATGACATGCTGTCTTTGCTAGAGCACATGATCATCAGCTATGTTGACGATTCCACTTTGAGTGCAGTGATACTTACTCCCAGTATGCGTAATGTTGTAGCCCAGTCTTACAATATGGATATTCGCGCATTAGTGCATGGTGCCCAGCCTGGAGTATGAAGCTGAATACCAGTAAGACCAAATCTATGTGTTAAGCCGGTCTCGAACACTTTTCTCAAATTAGTCTGGGGACTCTTGCAGCTTTCATTTGCTCACACAAATACTAGGCAAAATTTAGCTTGGCACAATATGATTTCGTTGTTTGCATATACTAACAATGTATTTTTAAAATAACTGAGTTGAGCTCATAGAAGAACTTCTAGAAAATTGTAGAGTTTTTCCCTACCAGGGCTCTTTGCCTGAAGGCTTTTTCGGAGCATTTCTACCGGGGGCTCTTTCCGGATTCAGGTAATAAAGTAGGAAATGTATGAGAGTTGCTGTATCCTTCAAGCGGCCGTACAACAGGATATAAATTAGCAGTTAAATCGCTTACAAGGGCCACAATAAGACTCAAACGGGCCGCAATGCCACAAAACTTCAACTGCTTTGTGGCGCACAGCCTGCGACGACGAATGCGCTCGCTCATAGCGGTGGTGGAGCGAAATGGCGCAGAAACAAGACGTTGTGCGAGTACAGTAAATCGGCACCTGCAGTCTTTTCTGTGCATTTCGATGCTGATGGAATTTCAAATCCAATGATTGGAGCACTTTCAACAGGAAATGAATTTTCAATGCTGCACGTGAAAATGTGTCAGTACCCGAATACGAGAACATCTTTATTTGAAAATCTATTACTCTACATACGCTTTTCTTCTTTGTTCATCTGATAATAAAAACTTTTTTTTTCAGGATTGACCCGTTTCATAAAAGTCCTCAAGAATAACTGTGGGCGAGTGCAACTAACAGTCGATGACTTCAACATGCATGGAAGAAGTTTGAGCGGCCGTTGTGAATTTTCTGGCCTGGAAATATCTACTACAGGAAATATGCACGATGTAACTGAGTGAGTTGATTGACTCAGAGTTGAGAGGCAAAACTTTGCGGATTTACAGTACACACACTATACTCGTAGCTGCTCGATTACTGAGAGTTAGTTACCTCCGTTAAGGTCACTCGTGTTGGTTGGTCACTTTGTCTGCCGCTATGAGAACTCGAAAAGTTATGCTCGGATCTCAACGAAATTTACTGGGATAGTTAGGCTTGTAAACAATAATAGATGATTAAGTTTGGTAAAGATTCGTTCATCTGTTCGTTCGTCTGTCGATTTTTTCGTAGTACCTTAAGTTTTGGCGGGCTTTTTATGAAATTTACACGAGCTGTTAGGAAACTGTATTACGAAAAACAAAAATGCAACCAAATTTTTATGATGATCTGTTCGTTTGTCGTTGTGTTTGATTTTATGCTCGTCAGCACTATAGCTCAAAAAGTTATGGATGGATCTATATGAATTTTACAGGAATTGTTAGTAGGTATGTAACATTGAAAAACACATATGATTAAATTTTTAGCGGTGATCGGTTGGTCTGTTTGTGTATTTGTCCAATGTTTGCCAGAATGTTTGTTTCCTGTATAGCTCAAAAAGTTATGAACAGATCTTCAAGAAAATTGCACAAATTGTTAATGCTGTTAACAAGGACAAATTATACCATTTTGGTCTTGATACAGATAAAATAATGGTTTCAGAACCAATTTGAATATTTTGTTCCTGTTGTCTTGTTTGGCGGAGGTATGCGCTCTCAGAGGCTCTAGTTCACCATGAATGTGGCAACGAGGTACGAAGCAATGTCTTATGTAACTTTTTACCTAAAAGGAATGTTACTCTCTCGATGTTGTTTGCGCCCTACAAACTTCATATTAAGCATGAGAACAGTAAAACGGAAGAAGGTAAACAAAAAAAAAACTCTGAACGTGATTGTGGAGCAGCTGGGTCGTAGTTTGCCTGATATATGAGCGAATTTTCTTCACCTGGACAAAAAATTTTATACAATATAAGATTCCACCTTCAAAATGCCAATTTTGCCAGAAATAAGCAGCGTAACCCTTTACATATTGAGAAGTGAGGCGTCTAACCAGGCAATCAATGCATCTTCCTCTTCAGTTCTAAGTCATTGGTACAGCATTATAAATAAAATAAATAAATAGCTTTTATTAAGAACACAATGGGTTCACAAAATACGCTTACAGGCTCACAAGTACAAACGAACAAAGTAGCCAAAATTCAACTTAGTAATTAGGCCCAGTCACAAAAACTGGTGGTCAGGTACAATGAGAATAAATAGATACACTCAGCCTGCACCTGCAGTCACGAATGGCGTTGAGCAGCTCAATTTCACACAGGAGAGAGAAAGAACTCCTGACTGCATTGGTACAGAGAATTTACCAGATTGTCTTTGTACAGTGTGATTGAGACACACCGTTTCATTTTAGCTGGCCTGGCCAAGGGGCTTGTAACAATAATAATAATAATACAAGTTGCACGCAGAGCTCGATCACCAGTATACCAACAGGGTCACATATAGTCCTACCGTACCTCGAGCAGTCAAAAGGAAATAGTACAGTAGGAAGACAGAGATATATCAGCTCACACATGCGAGCCGTGAAATGGAAGCTTAGAGATTTAGCAGGTAATATGCAAATGAGCTACAGGTCATTCCGATCATGGAGGTCGTTGCCTACATACAGAATCCCAACCCACCGCTGCTTGAGCGCCGAACTCTGATAAGTTGGATTAGAGCATATCCCTTGGAGCATTGAGTTATCAGACTTTTCTACTCTCATCTGCAGGCTATATGCACATTTACGAGCAAGAATATTGAGACACTGTACGTCATACGACGCAAACACATCACTAGCACCTGTGTATCTGGGCACACCCACCAACCGTCGGAATTTGTCATTATACGCAACACGCAACTTTCTGATGGCCTGTTTAGTGAATTTGGCCCAAAGTGAGCTATCATATATTGTATAGTATAGTAGTAAAAGTAATAATGAAAAAGCGTATAGAACGAGACTAGAGTAGCTCAGCGCTGTAGTCTTAAGGGCAAGCATGTTTAGCGTTATGCCCGCCAAGTTTCGCGTAACTCACGAATTCTAATGAAATTTAGTTTTATGACAAGTCAAGTAAAATCTATATTAGTGCCTTAAGAAACATTGTAATAATAATTAAACGAAACGATGAAAATTAGTCACGTAGTACCCCTAAACGCTATATTGAGTAAGACTGATGGCGTTACCCTGTGTGACCCTACTACGCGAATTTTGCATAAGCTGTCGGTGGCCTTTGAGATATTACCGGACATCTCACATAGTTTACACCGACACCCGGTACTTTCGCGTTAGATTTAGGGGGGTTTTCTCCATTAGTCCTTACTCTCGTGAATTAATCTTTCTCAGTAGAATGAAGCTATTTGAAATATTGTACATAAACCACGGGTTAAATTGAGGAATTTTTTATTTCACAAAAGTAGACTTAGCAGGATAGGCTATACCTACATAAGATAAGTTTAACTCCGATGGGATAGGTAAGGTTTCTTGTGCATTGCTCATTATGTTGGGATAGGTCTGGTTAATATGTTAAGTTACATTAGGTTAAGCTAGGCAAGATTAGGGTGAGCATGTAGGGCAAAAATTGGGTTACATCAAGGTTTTATATAGTTTGGTTCAGTTCTAATGAAGTGAAATTAGGTTTGGTTACTAGGACTTTTACTGGTCATTTATACACAAATTACTGCAAGAGTTCTACCCCGTGAAATTTATTACGTTTGACGTAAACTTTCACTCGCAAAATCGTCCTGTGAAGTACTCTGAGAGCGCATACCTCCGTCAAGCAATGCACTATTACCTAAAAATTCAAATTGGTGTTAAAAATAGGATTACCCCTTTATCGTCCTCAAAATGCGGTCATTTAAGCCACTTGACAGTAATAAGAGCTTCTGAAATTTTTGTAGAACCGTCCCTAACTTTTGGAGTCATGTTTTGGCATAGGGGAAAGGCATATCTCAACCCATCAACCCCCCCCCCTCCCTCCCGCAATTCCCGTGACCTCTCCGCACAAACTTATATAAAGACATTCAACACCTAAATCCGTGACCTTATGGAGACAAGGCTCCACTGGCACGGCTTTGGCTTTTTTTCACAACATCTCATGTTGAAGGGAATTGATTTCTTTCTCTGCACTTAGAGTGCTCGATCCTTTTTAATAACATAGTTAACAGTTTGACTAGTGAGTTTAAACAACATTGGTTCAGTATCAATAATATGTGCAATTAGTGATGGTCCGTCAGTGGACGCTCTGGCTTAAAGTAACGGCATTTGGGCTCTTTATCCTATATTTCGGAACCAGCAGCGATGCCAGTTGCTCTCATATAGTATACGTGTGTTTTCACGGTGCATGATCTTCAAAAAGTGACCCACCTGACTGCATTCCAATCCAAAGGCCTAGGTAATTTTTCCTCTTCTATTCTGTGAGAAATAGCACCAGTCATCACGACGTCGCTGCTCAAAATATTCAATTGGTCTTTGAGCATCGGAGAAGTTCAGTAGGATTGAAACTTAGTAACGTAATCCAAATACACAAGAAGGACAAGAAAAGTCTCCGTAACTATCGACCAATTAGTCTTAGCTCGGTCATCCACAAAACTATCGGACGCCTCCCGAAGAAGTGCATCATTGACGACCTTAGCATGCACTAGCTCATTTCCGACACCCAGCCGGCTTCTGTGACAGAAGAAGCGGTGTTACTTTAGCGTGCAGTCTGCCCAGTTTTCTTAGTCTTCCAAGCTGAAAGTAATGTAGCGTGTAGTCTACTCCACCAAACGCAAACATTGTGGTGAGGTTTGGTTTGTCCCAAGGATGATGAGATTCACAAGGTCAGCCCACGTGGCGAGGCCAAACAGCAGTGCGCCATGGATAATGAGGCTTGTGACGTCACAAAATTCAAGTACGGTAATACGTAGCTATTTTACATCGCTTCTCCATCATTTCATTTGGGCCAGAGTGTCTTACACGTCCTTCAATCTTTTTAATTGCAACAAAGTACGTATCGAAGCATCTACGGATTTTTTAGCTCTGAAAGATAAAATTTTGGAAGGAAGTTGATAAAAGAGCACATGAATTGAACTCGGCTAATGCCCGCATGTGTCAGAATCACTTTTGGAGACAAGTTTACCGTCATTAAAATGCAATCATTCAAGTGAGCTTTATCGAGAGTAATATGGCATACTGAAGAAAGAATCATGTGACTGAAAACCTCCTTGTTTGCGATTTATTCTCGTCTTCTACCAATGACCTGCTATCCTCTATAATTTCAAACCGCAGCAACAAAAAATGGTTCAGATAAGTAGAATGGAACGCCCGGATAGAAAAACGTTTTACCAAGATTTGCTTGGAAAACATTAAAGCATCAGAGAAACAAATTACTTTCCTTCCGGCGAAGTGATATTAAGGCAAAACCCTATACACAATACGCAGAGGCCATACAATTGCTCAGTAAAATTAGAAAAAAAAAATATCAGCTACTTATACGCTGCACGCATTACAGCAGTATAAGTAAGTGTGGCGTCCGACTCGCGCTAACTAACTTGGAATAAAATAACCTAACCGTATTTCCCACTCCTAAACTGTTTTTCGGAAAGATGTTATTGAAACTGGTGATGGAGTAGTTTTCACAATTCGCTGCGGAGGATCTGATAACGACTCGTATATGCGACGGCACAGCGTGGGCCACATTTCACAGACACTTTCCGAAATAATAATGTTAAAATTTTACCTTTCGGAGAGATAAAAAAAAAAATCGTAGATGCTTTTATATATGTTATTGTGCAACTATATAGATTCTAGGGCACTCTGGAGGCCCAAATGAAATGATGGAGAAACAATGTAAAACAGCTGCGTATTAGCTGCCCCGGTTGCTCTCTAGCTGGGAATGGGCCTGTTGGTCCGTTTTCCTCCAGCTAACTATTCCATGTATTCTAACCATGATAATAGTCAAATATGCCAGTAGCCAAAGTAATCAACTTCGGATTTTTTTTCATTTGTGCATTATAATATTTCAATCAATTCCTGGAAATTTTATAAATATCTGTGGATAACTTCTTGAGTTATGCTCAAGAAACATTTTGACAAACATTAGTCAAACACACAAACAACAAAAAGACGAACCGATCGTCCAAATTTCGTCATTTCTGTCTAATAGCATTTCAAACGATTTCCGCAAATTTTATTATGATCATCTTATAAGTTTTGGAGTTAATTTACGTACAAACAAATACAAACATATATATAGATAAACAAACTAACGAGCGCCCAACTCTGTACAAGAATTTGATCTTTGCGCCCAGTAACAACCCAACAATTTCTGAAAAGATCCGTCTTTAACCATTTGAGTTATGCTAGCAAGAAAAAATGCAGACTACGAGAGAAAAGAAAGGGTTTGACGGATTTCCAGCAAACATTATTCATTTGTTCATATCCAACAATCCTTATAAATTTTGTGAAGATCCTTTTGTAACGTATTGTGTTTGACAAACAAACAAATTCGGTCAAAACATAACCTCCTTGGCAGAGGTCATGATGGGGAATTGTATGGGCAGTTAGTGATGTGCAAATGGCTTAATAGAGCTAATTTCTAATTTTATGTAATGCCTATAAAAAGCTGATTAATATTTTCTATATGTGCTAAAGATTATCTGGCTGTAGCCCAGAATTTTTTAACTAAAACAATCATTGCCGACTTCGCCGTTGTACTGGAGATCTGGATGAGGTCGATCTAAGACAGATAGTAACCGCGTATCTTAGGAATGGTACATAATAGAAAATAAAGATATTCATCATCTGTGGAATTTTCACGGTTCCAGCTAGTTAACCATAATTTTCCCATTAATGCTAGGGCAGAGCAGCGCTAAGCTTTCCTTCGAACATATGCTGAGAAGTAATATTTTTTGGGCCCACAGTCGATATTGTCTCCTAACAAATACCAAGCTATGTATCCAGCATATACTGACGCTGTCATATAACTCGGAAGTTTTCCTCAACTGAAATGTTGTTCTGTTGAAAGAACAATTGAAATTAGAGAAAATTATTTGCTGCGAAGAAATCCTGAAGAATATCCTGCTAATTGGTTCGATGGTTATGCAGTCGATAAAAGCATCAGCGTAAACTCAGGCAACTGAAGCTCTGGTAAAGGAAACCATAGAAGAGACTACGAATCCCGATGCAAGAGAGTGCTTATAGAGAAGCTGTGTGTATCTGCATTGAGTGGACTTCAACGTTGCAAAGGAAATAAATGCAGTCAGACGGACGTTTGCCATCATCTTCATCCTGGCCTATATTTTCTTGCTCCATGAAGCAAACAAATAGGTGTTTCGCTGTATCGAAAAAGTGACAATAAAAATTAGATTCCATAACAGCGCTAAGAGAAGCTAAAAATAGCTTCATTATTTCGATGTCAAGAACTCTTTTAAGCAAGAAATGCAACGTTGAAATTTTAAGGAATAAGGATCCCACTTTCGCTATCTTCTAAATACAATCCGACCATCGATCTCCATGAAAACTTAACCCTAAAATCAAAGTCTGCAAACCGGCCTATTCTTCGCCAATCGCTTTCTTTAAGAAGGGAGACACGAAACATACAAATATATAAACAGATAAACGAATAATATATAAACAAAGAAACACACAACGGCGTATATTATATAGTTTGATTGCGATAGAAATAAAAAGCGGTAGATAAGATACAACTTAAAGAGTCTTCATGTTTTTGCTTTGCAAGTGACTAAAATTTCTTAGAGAAGCGCTAAAGAAGACAGCTATGGTTGAACTTCGTTCCATCGAAAATCAGAACCTCTTACAAGTTGAATTTTCCCTTCCCTAATAGTGAAAAGCGTAACGGGCAGCCTCAAGCAGAATTATAATATAGATTATGGATGTGGATTAAGATTAATGATAGATTATATTGTGGATCGCTTTAATCAATGTCACTGCCTGAAACCAACCGATGAACAGGGCTAACGAAATTTTCCATGCCGATCGTACTAAATTCTCCACGAAAAAGTACCAGAAATGGTTAAAACATACCACAGCAACATTTTACTATTACCCCTCTAAAAATTGTCAACGTTCCGGTATCGGTAAAGCGGTAAGTTTCAGCCGGAATTGGGTAACGGTAAAGTGGTAACGGTTTCGCATGAAGTGGTGTTTCCGCTTTACCTCTTCATTACCGGAACTGCCCACCTCTGTCCTATCGTTAAATTTTTATCCTATAGGTATAGGCCGCACAGTATCCACTGGTTGTATACATATAAATTATCCTTTCAGGTATTGTGGACAAGAATTAAGTCCTGGCACGGTGTTCACAAGTACCGGCGATACAATGATTGTCGTGTATTATAACAACTACGATAACTCGTTCAACTTCAGGGGCTTCAAAGCCAGCGTGAGCCACGTCAATAATAATGATGGAATTGCTATCGAAATTTGGTGAGTACGTTTATTGGCAGGAGTGTTCGATAACGAAACTAGTAAAATCAATTCACAACTAGTACATATCGCCCTTCGTAGTCGCTACAATACTCTTCACGGATGATTTAGAAAAAGAATTGTTGAGGGTAAATGCAACCCTACAATACGAAAGGGATGGCAGGGGTTGAGGCGTGATGCTCGTAGGACTGGTGCTCAAAAATAAAACAATGCATTACAATGCACACGCACAACACGCATCCATAAGAAAGTTATTGTCGAGTTAAAATCTTTTAGAATAAAATTATCGACAAAATGTATGTATGGAGCTCACTACGGGTGATGTTAATTAATATCCCAGCCGACTGCCTAACTACTGTTGATCGCTTTTTATACAACTGATTTTCTATGCATTTCTGTACTATTTACAGGTCGATTTCACACAAAGAGAAAACCAGTTTGAGACATATAAAAAATCAATTTCATGTAAATAAAAATCAATTTCACACTAATGATATTTAGTTTCATACAAACTGAAAATTAGTTTCGTAAAAATGGAAAAGTACGGTAATTAGGCTCTACAGCATATCGTGGGTGGCGCGTCCGATTACATTTATTAAAAGGTACTTCACGACTTATAGAGCTACAGTAAGTACTCTAGCATCATGAGCCATTTTTGAGACTAGGTTACTTTAGCATTATTTTACATTTTCGAGCAATCTCTGCGTCATTTCCCACTGCTTATCATTGTTTGCTCTTCACCCTTGCTTGCCCCGTATTCCAAATAATATGTCTGAAACCATATTGCTTCTGCTTTTTCTACACCATTCAATGAATCTTCCTCTGCTGTGCCAATTTTGTGCGCCAATCTTGACACACACACAAGTATGGCAATACAAAGGCGTTCAACACAGCCCCCCGTTCATTCGTACACGAAGGCACTGTGCACATACAGGTTCATGTTGATTAATAAGTCTATTCTACTTACATTGCAAGCATAAATACAGGCTAACAAATTGTTTATTCATTGATTTATTAAATGGGCTCAAATCTTTTGTTATTGCATGCTGTTTTGTTTCATCATATGAGTAAACAAGTGAAAAAGCGAGTGGAGTTTTCTCAGAGAGTACATACTGTACGTAATTCGAGAGCCTGATTAAAACGATAGACATTAACAAATACTAAGTTAGTTTGCAAATTTTACAATATCTTGAATTTTCATTGGGAATTTAATGCCATGAAAATTCAGTTTAGCCTGCTCAGTTGGCAATTCCTGGTTGATGTCTTACGTCCAACTAATGATATCTTGCCATATAATATTTAATTAGGGTCCTTAATTAGCATTTTTTGAATTGTCAATAACCCCCAACCTTAAACGTCTGCAAATCCATCAGATTTCGGGATCGAAAAAAGATTTTGAATATTGACCACCTTCCGCTTCTCCCATCTGTACAATTGGCCACCCGAAAAATGAAGGAAATGACGATTTATTGTAGGTTGATGTGTATTAATACTGTTTCCACTCAATGCATTACCCTAGAAATCAAAATTCTGCATATTGTGGACCTTATGGTCGTAAATTGGTGTTTTCGGCATGAAAGGAACATGGCGGATATCAAAATTGGCGGTTCTCAATCACCAGTTTCTAAGCACTAACCAAATAAAAACGAGCAATATATACCTGCACATGTTTTTGGTATCACTTAAGCCAATTAATTTTTACTTTAGAAATGCAATAAAGCCAAGTTTGTGCAACACACTACATGGAAAGTTAGTTTTGTGTCATTTATACGGACACATAGCTTAACGTTATCAGTTCGAATAGGCTTTAAAGCTCAGTGATTTATTCAGTGTTATAAAAGCGAGCTCGAAATCGTGTATGGTAGCAGTATTATTTTCTCAGGTAACCTAACTAAATCAAACTTTCAGGATCATCGTATATTAGACGCTGGTCAGACTCGTAGTATTTTTTTGGGCCAAAAAAAAAATCAATAGTAAAACAGTCACTAGTTTTACACACAGACATGGATGGGCCTCTTAAATATCTTACTTCCGCGTATATTCTTTTATTTTTGTGTTTATCCAGCCCAGTTATGCAACTGAAATATTCGTTTACCTCGCTTACCGCCTTGGCAAGGTCAATAAGTCCTTCAGAACTTCCAGGTCACTGCTTTGTCTTCTGGCTACTTCCTTCAACTGCATATTCTTTTCAACCAGCTCTTTATGTTGTCTATCCCATTATCGTTGATTGCAGGAATGAGCTCTTCGCCCGATACCTTCTTGTTAAACGCTACAGAAGACCGAGGTAGACACTTCTCTGTTTGATCTGCCGCTTTGACCTTCACTTGCTTGCTTGCTTGCTTGCTTGCTTGAGGCACAAGCAGGCGATATTCTACCTCATTTTTATAATCAGTTGTAACCCCGTCAAAAATCATCGTCGACATCGTCGGTAATTATCGGCACCCATCGATATTATCGATATTGCGGGCGATTATGATCGCGTGACAGATTAAAAAAAAATTTTGGCGGTGAGATGCCTGTTAGTTCCAATAGCCGTGCATTCCATGTAAAGATTGTAACGTCGTCTAAAAATTCCTAATAGTAATAAGCGATTATCCTCGGTGTGCCTCCTACATTATAAATTTTCTGCTGGTAACCTTTAAGCACCTACACCGCATGACATGCAAGTTGGATCTAGCAGGCAATTTATTTTTTTCCTTCTGAAAAAGATCACAATGTTTTATGTATTTGTGATTTAGAATTCTCTCGACCACCTAATGACAGTAATTATTACCAGAATTTAAAATTAATAAACTGACCTATAAAAATTATGGTTTCAACAGATGTGCTTCACATAAACAGTAGTCTAAATTCGTTTTCATAGCAAGCTCTCGATTCAGTACCTATAATACAGGCATTTGTTTATTCTTAAGAAGAGATGAAATTAACATGCCTGGTATTTATGTTGTGCGTAACCGATGGATTTGCGCGATCGATCGATCGCGCTGTGCAAACGATCGATCGTTCAAATTTTATAATAAAAAAAAAACAGTGCTTGCCTCCCTCAACCCACTCGACATCAAACCCGAATATAGTTAAACTTACCCGAAATTACGGCCTAAAACCTACAACATCCACCATTTGCGCAGCGCGATCGACCGATTGTCCATATCCATCGTTCGCGCACGACATTTACATTAAAGCGATAAAGGAAGAATCAGAATTACTGTATTTTCAGTAGTATTAACTCTTGCTATTTGATTCACCAAAAAGTTGTGTTCGACAAGAAAAGGGATCCTATTTCTAGAGTACAGGCAAACATAGGACATGTAGCAGTGGTTTTACATTTCATGCGCAACTTGAACCACACTGAGCCAGGTCGGGCGGTAGCGCAGGGCTAGTGCGACGGACTACAGAGTTGAACAGGCTGAGCACGCGGTGGGGCAAATGTCCGAATCCCGGCGCGTGGAGCTCAACGCTCGCTTGTTTTTGCCATGAGTCCAAGTCTTGGTTCC
This sequence comes from Parhyale hawaiensis, assembly GCA_001587735.2. NCBI lineage: Eukaryota > Metazoa > Arthropoda > Malacostraca > Amphipoda > Hyalidae > Parhyale > Parhyale hawaiensis. The sequence goes on along the minus strand of LQNS02276926.1, from coordinate 314,596 downwards.
GGCAACGCGTGCCGACGGAATGCGGATCCGTGTTATAGGCTAGAAAAGCGGACGTATTCAGATGAAACAGAGACTATAATTAATGGCGATTTTCGTCGTTTTGCCGTTTAATGGTGCTGATAATTACCAGTGATTTCGACGATGATTTCTGACTGGGAGATAGAACTGACACTGCGTTCAGAGGATAAACTAGAGCACTCTAAGAGTGCATACCTCTGCTAAGCAAGGCAACGGTTTCGAAATATTTAAATTGCTCCTGAGACCAGGATCTTAGTATCAGCACCTAAATCTAATCATTTGTGCCCTTCAACAGTGCTAACAGTTTCAGCAATATTTGTTACCGGTTATTATATTATCTGAAATAGATTAGGAATAAGTCATTGTCAATAAATTTTATCAACTCTTTGAAATGAGTTTCACACCTTGAAAATACAGAGCAGGTCAGGACTTTTGCAAAGCCCGGAATATAGTTCTACACATACAGCTCTGTCTTAATATCTTTGCACTGATGCTGTAGGCAACACAAGTGCTTTGCGTGCTTGCGTTGCTTTTAGCTTTTGTGGCTTAGTGGTAAGAGTAGCAGCGTGGTAACCTTTGGGTCTCTGGATCAAATCCTGACTCGATTCTGGTATTTATTTCAATATATACATACATGTAATATACATATATATATATATGTCTGTCCACGTAAAAAGTTGTCGAAGGAATAGACCACTGCTCTTTTTTTTTTTTTGGTAGGAAGTTTGGTGGGTTGACCTAGATATGTTTCATTCCAAAAATTAGGCCTAGCTGGCCATAAAAATGCCGGTGTTGAATTCGCCTCCACCGCGGTAGATCGTCGTACGGCACAAGGCGTTCTATTTTTCTATGTTATTATAAAGGAGTCAATAAACTACAGGCGTAGCGTGCTAGTCTTGTCGAACACGGTATCCATATGAGAAACTAGGATTATCTGGCCATCAGAAATGACTCTGTTGAATTTGCCCCTCACCGCTTGTGATGGTCTCACCACACGAGGCGTTCTAGTTTGAGTTATGTTGCTAAAAAACATTCTGACCAGCATTCTTTTATTCATTATTGTTCTCAATATACAGTGCTTACACAATCGTCTGGCGCTTAGAATTAGATTTACATGTGAGAACATGCCCATCTAACAGTAATAATAGTTGTGGGGCAAACAGCAAACAAGTCATTTTCAACTAGCAATGCAAGGAAAATCTATAGTAAACTTGGCCTAAAATTAGCTAAACCTAGTTGATAAAAACTTCGACACTACAGATCAAACTTTGTTAACAGGATACATAAAATTATACAAATCGAAATTTCTAAACGTAAAACTGATCGTACTTCTTGACATGGCGTACAGTTTCAATATCATCTATAAGAGAAGACAATAGAAGTCAATCAGTGAAAATTCTAAAAACTAATCCTATATAGTAATCCTACTGATTCAGAAAGTTATTAACAACACAACACTGAATAAAAATTAGAAACAAAATATCTCCCTCAATAATTTGTAATGATTCAAATTCAGGTACCTTTAATTATCACAATATTTTCTAAGAGCGTAATCTTTGAACATCTACTTAAAAGTCGGTTGTGACATAGGATGTATTAAAGCCTCTGGCATTAAGTTGAAGCAACGGATGCTCTGGAATATTGTAAATCTTTTTTCGTACTTCAAGTCTAGTGTTCGGATAGTTTAGCCTCTGATTACGCGTGTTATGGTGGTGATGAGGCACCAGTTCACCGTGGTGCGTAACGAAACTCGCCATATCATTATACATCGCACTTCTTAAAAATGTTAGAAGAAAGTAGTCATAAATATCATCGAGTTGTGAAAGACCCAAGTTGACGAACATTTCCTCTACGGACATTTCCGGCACATTGTTAGCATTTCTTTTGACATTGAGAATGTTTCTAAGTGAGAATATACAAGTGCAAAGAACAGTACAGTGCGACAAGGCTATTTCTGCTCAGATATTTCTTAATAGCATAAATGGCTCCGCCTGCTTTACTTACAAGGCTGCATATATGATCAATGTGTCTGTTATATTTCAGTTTATAGTCGATTTCCATACCTAGATATCTGAATGAGTTTATCCACTCAAGTGGGCTTCCATTCAGTGTTATGACAGGCAGGGCCTGTTGAGAATGAGATGTAAATAACATTAATTTGGTTGTCTTCGTATTGGGTGTAAATCGATTAAGGTGCAGCAAACTCATTATGCGAGCTGTGAGACTTAGGTACTAGCTTATGGGCAGTCTCCTCAAACTGCACATCATCGATATAAAAGACCGCGTCGTCCGCAAACAATATTACCCTAACACTGATATAATCCCTAATATCATTAATATATATAGAGAACAAAAGTGGGCCCAGCACAGAACCTTGGGGAACCCCAATGTCAATATTTGCAAATGTTGAATTGAAACCATCTATAGAAACATATTGCCTGCGATTGCTTGGATAGTTTTGAAGAAGTCGTAAACAATTTCCTTCAACTCCGTAACGCTCCAATTTGGTAGTTAATGTTGCATGATTTACAGTGTCGAATACTTTTCTCAGGTCTAAAAACAGACTTACCAGCGATGTCGATGATAATTTCCAACTGGGTTACAGATGGATTACAAAAATGAGGTAGATGATAGTTTGCTTGTGCTTCAAGCAAGCAAGTGGAGGCCAGTGCGACAGATCTAACATAGAAGTGTGTCTAACTCGGTCTTATACATTGTTTAACACGAAAGTATCTGGCGAAGGGCTCATTCATGCAAACATCAACTAATGGGACAGAAAACAGAAAAGGCTTGTTGAACAGGATATGCAGTCGATGGAAGTAGCCAGAAGACAAAACAGTGACCTGGAAATTTTGAAAAACTTGGTGATCTTTTCAAGGCTGCAAGCGAGGTAAACGAATATTTCAGGGGCATTACTGTGCTGGATAAAAAGAGCATAACTCGGCTGGATGAGGAGAAAAGTAGAGGAATCATCTTCAAATTAAGATAGTTAAGAGGCCCATCCATGTCAGTATTTGAAACTAGTAACATTTTTCGGCCCAAAAAGAATACCAAGAGCCTAACCAACGTCTAATATAATAATATCCTGCAAGTTTGAATAAGAAACGATACCTGAGAAAATAATGCTACAATACACGATTTCGAGCTCGCTTTTACAACACTGAATAAATCACTTAACTTTAAGACCTACTCAAACTGATATCGTTTAGCTGTGAACACTCTTAAACGATCTGTTACGTACTTTGTAGTTTGGAGAAAGCGTGTTCTTGATGTAGAGTATAATGTGGTAGATTACCTCAAGTTGTCACAAATTTTATGCCGTACACTTCAGAACAGCACTTGCTGAACTGTAAATATTTCTAAGCATAATCTGTACGACTTTGCTGACTGTGAGTAACTGTAAATTGAATGAGCAAACTATTCGCTCTGCACATGGAAACTGACGTTCGTCGGCCCTATAACTGTGAATAGCATACGAAAGATAGTGGAAATCGCCTTGGGACTATCGGTTGTTTCTAGCAATTTTAATACAATGCCGGCAACAAATGTGTCACATCCATTCATATAGATCTTCATAATAATACAGCAAATACGACGAACAAGAAGTGCTTTTTTTTTGCTAATCCGACATTTATTACGTAACTAATCTGAGAAAAACACATAACTCGTAAAATATTCTACACGCTTTAACTCGCAGCTGACACTAGTTGCAAAAAAAAATCCACTTTAGCCTCATCCAAGGGCTTATGAGAACAACTGGATCACGAATAATGTCTGCCGGAAAAAGGTATAGAAAGTATTCCAAAGAAGATGTCATAAATTTAAATAAATTGGATATGTATATTTACGTAGTCTTAAAAAAGCATTTTGTGCTTAGAGAGCGTCAGATCAATAGTAATATTTTTCCCAATATGTGAAGCAAAAATATATTTGTTTACAGCCCTGAAGTAAACACAAATCTCCTGCACATAACCAAAATTGCTGGCAGCTGTGAAAAAACGAAAATACTTAATAGCATGGAGCGCCATTACTACCGTTCGCCGAATTACCCATACAGATATAGCACTGGATCATCTTGCTCAGCACGACTACGAACTGTGAGTACTAAATTTGAATAATGAATAGCGACATATATGAGGGATGTGAAATAGTCGGCGACCGAAAGCTGATCAACGATATATGAGGAGGCTCATTTTAACTTAACCCGTCGCGCCGAGCACCAGATCCATGTCTACATGGATTCATGTCCGGAATACTGAGCGTGTCGCTCATCTGATGCTGGTCCGGAAGGGCTTTGTCTCATCTTGAACCGCTGACTATAGACCCATCTCGATCACGACTGTTTTATCGATTATTTACGAAAGGTTGGTTATGTCGCTTTCTTGAGAACCAGGGTGTCCTTCCCCCAACCCAGTATGGTTTTCGTAAGGGCTTGGGAACTTGTGAGGCCCTGCTTCCCATTTCTCATACGTTGCAGCTGGCTCTTGATATGAGTCAGGAGGTAAAGCTGGCCCAGCTTGAGTTCAGTGCTGCTTTGGACCGCGTGAATCACCTTGAGTTACTGCTCAAGCTAAGATTGATGGGTATTGGTGTCCCACTAGGTAGGGTTCTGGGCGCATTACTGTTTATCGCATATACAGTGGACTTATTTGATCGTGTCCATAATTTACATGTTGGTTACGCTGATGATGTTACTTTGCTGGCTGTTGACGAGAATCCTAGTAATAGGTTGTAGGTTTCAGAATCCATTCATTGGATTCATTGACTGTGATTGATTCCCGATGTTCAAAGTGGGGGACGAGGCTAAATGCAGGCAAAACTAAAACCATGCTCGTTTCTAGGTCACGTACAGTGTTACCTGCTTTCCTTGCACTCATACTGGATTGTGTGTCATTTCCTGTGTTAGTGACTTGGTAATCTTGGGTGTCAATGTTGACCCAAAGTTGACGTTTGAGCCCCACATCCATTCGGTTGCCTCACGAACATCGCAGAAAATCGGTTTTATGCGACGTGATTGGAGGACTTTTGGTTCGGTAGAGTTCACAAATCGCTGCTTCAAAAAAATTGCTATGTCTACCCCCTTCGGAGGGGAATACTGCTTCTTAGTCATGGGTTCTGCCGCTGATTATCATCCACGAACGAAGTGAGCGAGGTGATAATGTTTTCGTTTAATAAGTAAGAATATATAAATATATATTTAGGATTGAAGAATTTGACGAGAAGCAAGACAGTTAGTAGAATTTTGTTTTGAAGCGAAACTTCAATCTTCAATTGTTTTGCCATCTAAAAGTAAAATATATATATTTGGAAACATATATATATATATATACAAAGCATCGAGCCAGGACTCGATCTGGGGACCTTGAGATTACCACGCCGGTTCTCTACCTAATATATATATATTAGGATATATATATATATATTTGTCTGTCTACCCAAAAAATGGTCGAAGGAGTTGAGCAATGTTAATAATTTTTGTAGGGAGTTTGGTAGGTCGACCTAGATGTGACCCATGCCAAGAAAAACTAAGCCTAGCTGGCCATCAAAAATGACGCGTTGAATTTGCCTTCACCGCGGTAGATTGCCTCGCGCCCCGAGGCGTCCTATTTTCCTATGCAATCATTGAAGATATAATAATACTAGGGGCGTAGCGCTCGCCTTATTGGACACAGTATCCATATGAGAAATTAGGATTAGCAGGCCATCAAAAATGACTGCGTTGAATTTGCCCCCACCGTGGGTGATGGTCCTACGCCACAAAGCGTTCTAGTTGTCATCTGAGTTTGATGATAGAGTAGTTTGTCGATTTGCGTTCATGCTGGATGATGTAGTGCCCTGTGATCTGGCGCATCGTCGCAGAGTATGTGGGGTCTGCTTTCTCTATAAAATACTAGACTACCCGTGACCCGTTGGGTCGTCATCACGATCGTCTTTGCTTTCGCACTAAAGCAGGTGTTATTTAGCTGGTTATAAACCACACGCTATTCGGCTGTCTTCTCTTGCCAGTCAAGGAGCTGCCCATACGGTTCACTATCAACAGATTCTTTGCTTCTCTAACGAATATTCAACACGCAGTCTGAAAGCAAATTCAATTTATATGTTACGTATTCCAGTTGTATTTTCCCGAGCAACTTTGAAATTATCGCGCCCGTTCCTGCAACCGAGTGGCTGTTTCCACGTCCGTATCACAGACACAATCGAATTAAAGAGCTAATCCATGGAAACATTGGGAGCTGTGCCCTAGTCCCTTGAATTTCTTCCCGTCCAAAAGCGAAGAAGCTATGCCAGATAGGCCACAGGCCCTACCTTTGTCCATCAAATTTCTTCCTATCGATAGGTGAAGAAGATGTGTCAAACAAGAAACAAATAAACAAGACAGAAACAAGACACAAACAAGCAAGCAAGACCGGTTCACAGACTTTTGGTATAATATAGATATAATTGCCCTAGTCATCTACTGGCTTCTTATTTCCCGGGCCATTTGCTCGTGTGAGGTACACTCGGCATATTGGTGCTCTTCATGAGCATGCCTTGGAATCGGTACGATGCCGTGCAAGCCAGTACTCTCGTTCGTTCTTTCCATCCCATGTAGTAGCTTGGAATGGTCTTGACGGCTCTACCTTTGTTGCAGCCTGAAGCAATCTGTAAATAAACTTATTCTGTGATCTCTAACTTTCCCTTCTTTCTTTTTTCCCTTGTCGGGCTTGTTGCGTGGGGGATTGTTAATCTTATGGAGTTCCCTCCGTTCTCATGTCGCCAGTCTTGTAAATCTCAACAACAATAATAATACAACTTGAAGCTGTCCCATGAGACTTTGTGCGGACTGTTCGTATACATTAGATAAACCTGAATTACGAGCATTATATTGCACTCATGTGTTATACTTCTGTCCAACCTTCCTTTGCAGACTCAACCTGCTTACCTGAGGGTGATTCCATTGGTGATTGATATGGGAATTTGGGCAAGTTTCAACTTACATGCGCCAGCTTCAAAGACAGTCAGGTTTGTGTACTTTCTTGTGGATATCCATCAGGCCTAACTACACACTTCTGATTTTCAACGAGTTCATTCATCCACTAGTCCAAATACCTTCTAGCGTCGTTGTCAATGCAACTTTGTTTACGGTAAGAAGAGTTATTAATAAGATTTACGTTTAAACCACTTTCCTAGGTTAGTGTCTCAAAGCCAGTTACAAATATCTCTTCAAATTTGGACTGAAATGAATTAAAAAAACAGTGTACTCTTCTGCTGTTTCTTTAACAATACTGTATGACACAATCGGACTAGTGGATGACTGAACAAAAAGACAAACTTATAGCAAAGCCTATATTGATATGTAAGCATTTTCATCAAGTTTTTGTAAACTCAACACCTACACATAACCATTAGACTTTGTCCCCATAAATTGTGGAACACAGTGTATCCTATTGTAATTACCTCTTGAAAAGATCTCGGCAAAGCCGCTGTGGCATTATAATATTATTAAGCGGTAAAAATTATTATTGTTGTGCTTGTGCATTTCAGTCCTAACCTAACTATTGTAGCAATGCGCAAGCGTCGAAGCAGTAGTTATTTACTGTAGTTTTAGAGCATCAAACTGGATCACCTTGAATTCACTTAATAGCGCAAGTTTATCTAAGGCACTTCTCTACTTTTCTGAAGTTTCTATGAATCGATGCCTATGAACTGAGAAACTGTAGGATTTACTCTTTGAAAGAGACCTTAATGACCTATTACGAAACAACGGTCAGAAACTCAAGCATAAAGGTCGAAGAACAACCTCAAGTCAGCAGTTCTTTCCCAATTTCATAGTCACCATTTGGAATCGACTCCCTTCCGACGTTGTTGGTGCGGAGTCGGTCAACTCGTTCAAAATCGTCTTGACATACACTGGGAGAGACATCCTCCACAGCTAAGGACTCCTCCTCCACGAGTCGCAAGCACTTAACGGCCAAAGCTTCCCATGCCATTTTAAGCTGACTTCTTCACACTTCCGCTCCATCTATATCTATATATTTAAGCACCGCATATTAGCGGCAATCGATCATGCATGCGGGCATTCATGACCATCTCTTTGGCGGAGATTCTTCTCCCCCTTCTTTTTTCTCTTTCGTCTTCTATTCTTTTCTTTTCTTGTTTCCCCAGTCCTCTACATCCTACTAACATAATGGCAATAGCTCATATATAGGGGGCCGGGGTGTAAGTCCCGGTGTCTCTTTGGGAATGGGCCTCTTGGTTCGTCTACTGCCGCCTATCTAATCTAATCTACTGCGATGAGAGATACTGTTAGTATCTAAAGAAACAATTCACAGCATAGCCTAAATTTTTGGATCGCTAATTCAAAAGATTTTCTTGGAATATCATTCCGTGATGTTTTTCTCGCGGCACCACATACGACGGCATCACTCATGCCGGCTATGCAAGCGAGGGAAGATTGAACTCGAGTGTAAAGGGCTATCGTGACTACGATGGCGAGGTCGCCGTTTATAAGGGCTCTGATTACCACTTACTACAAGGTTACTCAAGAATGTTAATTGAAAGAATAGGGTCATCAATCAACTTTTACTCTTGAAGGTTACTGAAAATTTTAACGTTAAGATCGCCAATCGTAATGGCTTATGATAGAATTATCAAACAAGTTGTTTACTATTTGGTGATTTACTTAAAGTGAATAGAATTAGTACGCAATGGATCAGAATTACTAGCCCTTTATCCAGATTCGTTAATTTGCAAGAATCTCGAATTGGTGGCAGTGGGGAATAAATCTCGAGTGATAACTCGGATTGATTGAAATTAAGATTAAGGTACAAAAATATAACTCAGCTTATAGGGAACTAGGGCTGGAGCAAATAAGTAGCGGGCTGCGTCCATGGGCAGGGTGGCAGGGGTCGATACCCCAGCCGGCGACGTGCCAGTGGGCGATGTCGAAAATGAGGCGTTGGGGCTGGACTCCTCGGAGACCAGGCGAGGTTGAAATTTTTACGAAGACTATAGAAGGCTCCACAGAGACCAGCGTTGCTGCAAGGACCAAGAGCAGACTACACGGGAACTGGCAGATGCGTAGAATCACAGACCGGGGTCGAGTACTCGGATTCATCACCAGAAACTTCGAATACAAGTCCAAGGACATCATCGTTCCCTTGTACAAGGCATTAGTGAGGCCACACTTAGAATTTGCTGTTCAATTCTGGTCGCCACATC
>LQNS02276926.1:234017-248500 GCA_001587735.2 Parhyale hawaiensis | reverse complement strand
TTTTCTCCCCCTATCCTTTCTGCTAAGCGGTGACATCCACCCCAACCCCGGCCCCGCCTGTCCCTGCTCAGTCTGCTCGCGGAACGTCACCGGCAGGTGGTCTTTTCTGTGTTCCGCCTGCGCGCACTGGGTCCACATGCGCTGCTCTGGGCTTTTCAGTCCCGCCAGCTACCACTCAGACTGGAAGTGCCCCATTTGTGCACGCCAGCCCCCCTCACCCCCTCCCGCCTCTCCCCTTACTCCCCATCCCACTAAAGCCCCTCCGCTCACCGTTATGCAGCTCAAATGCAATGGACTCCAACATTGCAGATCCGAACTGTCCGCCTTCCTACAAAGCAGCAACATAGCCATCGCCGCCCTCCAAGAGACCAAACTCACTCCCAGCTCTTCCCTCCCCGTTTTACCCGGCTACACCCCAGTCAGGAAAGATCGTCCTGCAGCCAACGGCGGTGGCGGTCTCCTGTTCCTAATTAGACAGGATAACCCCTACCTGCAGTCTACCACTAACCACGTATTCCCCAACGACCACACAGTAGAACACTCAGGTGTCACCGTCACCCTATGCTCCTCTTCCCTCACTCTAATCAACATATACGTTCTTCCTGCCACATCCTGCCCCCCGGGATACTGGCTCGACTCCTCAGCCCTATTCTCCGACCCCCTCGGCGGATACCCTCATTATGGGTGACTTTAACGGCCACAACACCGACTGGTAGTCTGTAACCCAGGATGCGCGGGGTGAGGAGATTAGTGCCCCCATCAATAATGGACACTATTGTCTCCTCAATGGCGACTCGCCCACCGGGGTCAATCGGGACGGTCCGGGCTCCTCTCCGGACCTGACCGCCATCTCAGCTCATCTCGCACTTGATTACTCCTAGTCCACTACCACCACCCTCTCATCTGATCATCTACCCATCTTGATCACAGCCGAGTCCAGTGACTCGACCCCCTCCGGTCCCAGACGCACCTTCGTAAACTTTAGGAAAGCTAACTGGGAGGAGTTCACTCGCGAGTGCGAGGACCTTATTACCTCCTTCCCACTCCCCTCCTCCTGTAGTGGCGGACTGAGGGCCCTCAATCGGGCCCTCTTATCAGCTGCTAAGCACCACATCCCGGTCGGTCATCGCAAGGAATGTATCTCCCGACTCACTCCGGACGCCAGAGACGCCATCTTCCGTCACGATCTCCTCGACCCCTCCCTTCCTCAGCTACAACAAGAAGTAGATCATCATAAAAAATACAGCAAATACGATGAACAAGAAACGCTTTTTTAGCTAATCTGACATTTTATTGCATAACTAGTCAGAGAAAAACACATCACTCGTAAAATATTCTACACACTTTAACTCGCAGCTGACACTAGTTGCACAACAATCCACTGCTGCCTCATCCGAAGGTTTGTGAGAACAACTGGATCACGAATAATGTCTGCCGGACAAAAGCATAAAATGTATTCCAAAGGAGATATCATAAATTTAAATCAACATTGAACATGCATATTTACATAGTCTTAAAAAAGCATTGTGTCCTTATAGAGCGTCAGATCAACAGTAATGTTTTACATGAAATGTGAAGCAAAAATATATTTCTTTACAGCCCTGAAGTAAATACAAATCTCCTGGACATAACTAACATTGGTGGCAGCTGTGAAGAAACGAAAGTACTTAACATGGAGCGCCATTACTACCGTTCGCCGAATTACCCATTCAGATATAGCACTGGATCATCTTGCTCTGCACGACTACGAACAGTGAGTACCAAATTTGAATAATAAATAGCGACATTTATGAGGGGTGTAAAATAGTCGGCGACCGAAAGCTGATCAACGATACATGAGGAGGCGCATTTCAACTAACCCGTCGCGCGGAGCACCAGATCCATGTCTACATGAATTCATGTCCGGAATACTAAGCGTGTCGCTCATCTGATGCCTGGTCCGGAAGGGCTTTGTCTCATCTTGAACCTCCGACTGTAGACCCATCTCGATCACGACTGTTTTGTCGAAAGTTTACGAAAGGTTGGTTATGTCACTTTCTTGAGAACCAGGGTGTTCTTCCCCCAACACAGTATGGTTTTCGTAAGGGCTTGGGAACTTGTGAGACCCTGCTTCCCATTTCTCATGTACTGCAGCTGACTCTTGATATGGGTCAGGAGGCAAGGCTGGCCCAGCTTGACTTCAGTGCTGCTTTGGACCGCGTGAATCACCTTGGGTTGCTCCTTAAGCTAAGATTGATGGGTATTGGTGGTTCAATTTTCGAGATTATTAGTCAGTTTTTGTCTGGTAGACGCCAATGTGTAGTTGTTGATGGGAAGAGTAGCGAGTTTTTAGATGTGGTATCTAGTGTCCCACGAGGTTGGGTTCTGGGCCCCCTGTTGTTTATCGCATATACAGTGGACTTATTTGATCTTGTCCATAATTTACATGTTGGTTACGCTATTGATGTTACTTTGCTGGCTGTTGGCGAACATCCTAGTAATAGGTTGTAGGTTTCAGAATCCATTCATTGCATTCGTTGAATGTGATAGGTTCCCGATGTTCTAAGTGAGGGATAAGGCTAAATGCAGGCAAAACTAAAACCATGCTCGTTTCTAGGTCACGTACAGTGAGACCTGCTTCCCTCGCACTCATACAGGATTGTATGTCATTTCCTGTCAATTTTGATTCAAAGTTGACGTTTGAGCCCCACATCCATTCGGTTGCCTCACAAGCATCGCAAAAAATCGGTCTTATGCGACGTGCTTGGAGGATTTTTGGTTCTGTAGAATTCACATATCGCTGCTTCAATTGCTATGTCTTCCCCCTTCGGAGGGGAATACTGCTTCTTAGTCAGGGTTCTGCTGCTGATTATCATCCATGAACGAAGTGAGCCAGGTGATAATGTTTCGTTGAAGATTTAGGTATATATACATATATTTTTTTAAAACATATATATATACATATATCTGTCCACCCAAAAAAGTGGTCGAAGGAGTTGAGCAATGTTCATAATTTTTGTAGGGAGTTTGGTGGGTTGACCTAGATGTGACCCGTGCCAAGAAAAACTAGGCCTAGCTGGCCATCAAAAATGACGCGTTGAATTTGCCTCCACCGCAGTAGATTGTCTTGCGCCACGAGCGTCCTATTTTTCTTATGTTACCATTGAAGATATAATACTAGGGGCGTAGCGCTGACCTTGTTGGACACAGTATCCATATGAGAAATTAGGATTAGCTGGCCATAAAAAATGACAGCGTTGAATTTGCCCCCACCGCGGGTGATGGTCATAAGCCACGAAGCGTTCTAGATATCATCTGAGTTTGATGATAGAGTGATTTGTCGATGTGCGTTCATGCTGGATAGTGCACTGCCATGTGATCTGGCGCATCGTCGCATAGTATGTGGGGTCTGCTTTCTCTATAAAATATATAATTGCCCTAGTCATCTACTGGCTTCCTTTCTTCCGGAGCCATTTGCTCGCGTGAGGTATACTCGGCATATTGGGGCTCTTCATGAGCATGCATTGGAACCGGTACGATGCCGTACAAGCCAGTACTCTCGTTCGTTCTTTCCATCGTATGTAGTTGTTTGGAATGGTCTTGATGGCTCTACCTTTGTTGGTGCGAGTATTGGCAACTTTAAGCAATCTATAAACAAACTTATTCTGTGATCTCAAATCTTCCCTTCTTTCTTTCTTTTTTCTCTTGCCGGGCTTATTGCGTGGAGGATTGTTAATCATATGGAATTCCCTCCATTCTCATGTCACCAGTCTTGTGTATCTCAACAACAATAATAATACAACATGAAGCTGTCCCATGAGACTTTGTGCGTACTGTTCGTATATATTAGATAAACCTCAATTACGAGCATTATATCGCACTCATGTTTTATACTTCTGTCCAACCTTCCTTTGCAGACTCAACCTGCTTACTTGAGGGTGATTCCATTGGTGATTGATATGGGAATTTGGGCAAACTTCAACTTGCATGCGCCAGCTTCAAAGACAGTGAGGTTTGTGTACTATCTTGTTGATATCCATCAGGCCTTTCTACACATTCGTCATTTGCAACGGGTTCGTTCATCCACTAGTCCAAATACCTTCTAGCGTCGTTGTCAATACAACTTTGTTTACGCTAAGAAGAGTTTTTAATAAGGTTTACCTTTAAACCACTTTCCTAGGTTAGTGTCACTAAGCAAGTTACGAATATCTCTTCAAATTTGGACTGAAATGAAATTCAGAAAACAGTGTACTTTTCTTCTGTTTCTATAACAATACTGTATGACACATTCGGACGAGTGGATGACTGAACACGTACAAAAGACAAACTTGTAGCAAAGCATATATTGATATGCAAGCATTTTCATCAAGTTTCTGTAAGCTCAACACCAACACATAACTATTAGACTCTGTCCCCATAAATTGTTGAACACAGTGTATCTTATTATAAGTACCTCTTGAGAAGATCTCGGCAAAGCAGCTCTGGCATTATTATTAAGCGGTAAAAATTATTATTGTTGTACTTTTGCACTTCAATCCTAACCTAACTATTGTTGCAATGCGCAAGTGTCGATGCAGGAGTTATTAACTGTAATTCTAGAGCATCAAACTGGATCACCTTGAATTTATTTAATAGCTTAAGTTTGTCTAAGGCACTCCTCTATTTCCTGAAGTTTCTATGAATCGATACTTATAAACTGAGCAATGTAGGATTTACTGCGATAAAGAAACAATTCACAGCATAGCATAAATTTCTAAGAATATCATTCCGTGACGTTTTTCTCACGGCACTACATACGACGGCATCACTTGCCGACTTGCAAGTGAGGGAAGATTGAACTCGAGACTTCTGTAAATTAATAACCCTAAAGTAAAGAAATCTACGAGGCGATGGCTGATTTAGACCCGCAATGAAAAGATAAGACTTTTGAAAGGCATAAGCGAAGGAAAGAAAGCGGTTCATATTGCTCAAAAGGTCAAAATTGCGGAATGTACAATAGGGCTTTTGAAGAAAAATTAAGGATGAAAAAGGATACGCAACTATTTATTTCATCAAATATGGCTGACAAGAACGTTCATATTCATAATCCAGTTTGCATAAATTCGAACATTGCCACAATAAACTTTTACTAATCGTATTCATAGAAAATTGTCCTCTATGGCCAGACTATGAGTAACCTGATCTTCAGAGTGGCATCCAACAATAGAGACGGATTCAAAATATAGCGAACTCTTCAAAAATGAGGATCGCCTATGTAACGTGCATTGCCCTTGAGGCACTGCAGGATCTGCACGACGGAGGTAGTTTGGATTGGATTAGATAGGCGGCAGTAGACGAACCAACAGGGCCACTCTCAAAGAGACACCGAAACTTACGCCCCGGCCCTCTATGAGCTATTGCCATTATATTAGTAGTATATAAAGGACTGGGGAATAAAGAAGAAAAAATGGGAGGGAGAAGAATCTCAGCATATGAGACGATCTTGAATGCACGAAAGCACGATCAATACCCACCGATTTGCGAAGTTAAAGATGTCAGACCACGTAGTTGAAATTGAAGAGAGAAGAAGACCGATTAAGAAAGCCCCGGAAGCTGTGGCCGTTAAGAGTGTGCGACTCCTGCAGGAGGAATTCTTAGCTGTGGGGGATGTCTCTCTCAACGTAGGTCAAGACCATTTGTGAACGCGTTGACCGATTCCGCACTAACAACGTCTGAAGGGAGTTTATTCCAAATGTTGACTATGAAATACGGAAAGAACTGCTGATTTAGGGTTGATCTTTGACCTTTATGCTTGAGTTTAGACTGTTGCTTCGATTCATTAAGGTCTCTTTCAAAGAGTCCCGTTGTAGGTACGTCGTTGAAGCCATTCAAGTACTTGAATGGTTCTATTTGTTGCCCCCCTGAGTCGTCTTTGCTCGAGAGAGATCATACCCAGTTTTTTCAGGCGATATTCATACAGCTTGTTTCTTAGCTGAGGCATCAATTTCGTTGCTCTGCGTTACACTTTTTCCATGTTATCGATATCTTTACTCAGAAGAGGCGACCAGAATTGGACAGCGAATTCTAAGTGTGGCCGCACTAATGCCTTGTACAAGGGAATGATGAGGTTATTGGACTTGTATTGGAAATTTCTTGTGATGAATCCCAGTTTTCTGCCTGCCATTTTTACACTTTTTGTCAACTTGCTGACTGTGTTGTAGTTTGTTTGTAATAGTGATTCCCCGGTCACGTTGTCGGGTGACAGGAGCCAATTCCGTCCCATTCATTTTCAATGGAGTTGAAGGGTTCACGAGCCCTACGTGCATAGCTGAGCATTTGTCGACATTAAAGCTCATCTGCCACGTTGTGCTCCATTCCATGAGGTGGTCAAGGTCTTGTTGGAGCTCGGCTCTTTTCGTGGCAGGATGGCATAGTTTTGTATCATCCGCAAATTTACTGATATTACTACGAATGTTAAGATCCAGATCATTGATGTGAATTGAGAACCGTAGTGGGCCAAGCACGCTACTTCGTGGGACCCCTGATGATACCTGCGTAAAAATCGCTCATGTCTCCTTCAAGCTGCACTCGCTGCTGCCGATCTGTAAGCCATGCCCTAATCCATCGTTAATAGTCTCCCTGGATGCCATGGGCTTCCAATTTTTTAATTAGCCGTTGATGGGGGACAACATCAAAAGCCTTTTGGAAGTCTAGATACACATGGTCTACACCCTTCTCTTCATCTTTAATAACCGCAACTCTTGAGAAAAAGTCCAGAAAGTTTGTAAAGCAGCTTCTTCCATTTCGGAAGACATGCTGAGAGTCGGATATGTATTGGTATCACGTTAGCTTGTCTCCAATCCTGCGGGACTTCTCCCGTTCCTAGAGACCGACTAATTATTTCGAGCAGTGGCTTCACGATGACTGGAGCCATTTCCCGTAGTACACGGGGAGTAAGATTATCTGGGCCAGTGGATTTGTACACATTTAGGTGGATGAGTTAATTGAAGCAACTTGCATCGGTGCTATTTCAGGAATATTCGTAACATTTTGAACAGTAAATTCAGAGGTGAAATAGTCTTTCAGGATTGTGGCTTTGTCTCTTAGGTTATTGGTGATTGCACCGTTACGTCAGTAGTGTATAAAGCACCCTGATCGCCGTTTTTGAGGGTAGGTTCCCCTCGCGCCGCCGGGTCATCGCACCACCCCTTCCGGTTTCCCAGGCCCCGCCCACTTCCGGTTTGCGCCCCCCCCCTTCCCTGACCCCCGCAAATCGGTAGTGCATTGGCCGTTATAAACCGGAAGCTCACGCGCGAGGGGAGCCGCGAGGGTAGGTTACCCTCAAAAACGGCGATCTGGGTGCTTTATACACTACTTACGTCTTTTGAGCGGACCTAGGGATTCTTTTTTATTCTTCTTTCATTTACATATTTATAGAATGCCTTTTCCCTTTTTGTGGTCCTGTCTATTTTCTTTACTTTCTGACATCCCTTCATGTGACTGGACCTGTTCTTCCCTGTTAGATTACGCTTCCAAGCTTTGTAACTCACTTTTCGCCTTGCAATTCAGCATTTGATTGTCCGATTCATCCAGAGGGGATCGTTACTGACACTAACTCGTTTATTTGTGATGTTTCGTTTAGCTGCTTTCAGAATGCTCGTTTTCAAAATGTGTGAGCATTGTTCAACACTGGCGTCTCTCATCGGGGTTTCGAAGTCAGTTGTTCCTATTTTAGTTGTCATTCCCTGAAAATCCGCTTGTCGATAGTCTGGCAGCTTGAGACGACTCGTATTAGTGGTGAATTCATAGCCAGTTTTGAGCGTAAATTCAATCATGTTGTGGTCTCCAAGCCGGTCTAGGATGGCTAGGTCAACAATTTCCCAGCAAACCTTTACAGAGGGGATTAAGGTGTTCCTTGATGTATATGATTGAACCCCCTCCTCTACCAGTTTCTGTGGGTTGGTCTATATTGAACAGTTTGCAACCTTTCAATGCAACTTCTGCTTCCTGATTCTTGTTTGAAAGGTTGATCCATGGTTCATTGAGTGCGATAACATCATCCGCAAGAGTGGCTGCTATAGCTTGCAGTTCATTGATCTTGTTTGTTATGCTCTGAACGTTGCCAAATAAGAATTTGACACTAGTGTTTGGATTGATTCTCCGAGTCAGTGGTACGTTTGAAGTGTCCGATTGCTAGGAAAAGATTGGGCTGTGAGATCAGCACGAGTATTTCTTGAAGCTGCTAGAGCGCCTGTCTGAAGTTGAGCAATGGAAATGTTTTGTATTTCGGCTTGACAGTGATTAGATTGTTTTACGTCCGGAGCTATCTGGCTGACAACAGGTTGTTTCCCGCCGAGTTAGCCTTGCTTCTTGTTATTCTGGTTTTCTGTGGCTGAAAAGAATTCGTCTGTGGAGGAATGTTCCTAACACCTGACTTTCGGGTGCTGCCATTCCCTTTATGTGTTGGTATGCTTTAGGTTCTTGAGATTTGACCACGCTTCTTGCATTCCACAGGTTGAGAGGCATGAGTGCAGGCTCCATACGCACCGTCATCTCCGCTAATTCTGAACTACAGTTTTCATCATCATTCTTGGATTCCGGAGGAAAGTTTGAACTCGAACTGAAACCTATTCAGTCTGACTGCCACAAGGTTTGTACAATCGTTAATTTTATCCCTTCTGATTCTTTCAAGTACAATCGACATTAATGTAGCGTACACTGGTGCTTTTTAGCAGGAAAAAAATATGTACAAATGAGAGAAATGTATATATGTTGAACCGCTGATCAATTGGTGAACGCTCACCATGAGGCCGGAAAATACACCATGTGTCTGCATGTAGGAACGTTGCAGTGGGGAGCAGTAGCAGGATTTTATAATTAAACATTATTTTTCCTTACGGAGTAGATATTTTCATATATGAGATGAATATGTTTGAGTTGACAGTACAGAGACGAGACTGGTAACTTCAACAACGCATTAGAGTACTCACATATGTGTCATGCACATATAGAGGAGCCTGTTTTGACTAGAAAGTAGGTTTATAACAGCACATCTCTTGAGCAAGATGTAAAACTTTCGTCGTGTCTTTAAATTGAAAGTGTGGTAGATGTAAAGTCAATGTACATGAGAACTGAAGGTTGACGGGAATCGTAATTCTCTCAAAATGCTCTGCTAGACTCTGGGAAAGATTGCCTAAAGTGCATATTCAACAGGTTGGATCTACGCGGTTAATTTTGTTTGCCGACTTCATACCGTTCATAGCATATTAAAATGCATTTCCTCTTTATCATTTCACTACTGCTGTATGTAACTTTTCCGTTTCTCTAAAATCTTCCTTTACTGAAAGGCAACGATTCCGAATGCAATGCCAAAAATATAAATGAATACGTTTCATCAGAGCTAAAATGAGAGATGTCAGCAAAAATTTACTTGTAATGCAGGGCTCACTTGGCATTGTTTTGTTTTGCAAAACCTACTCTATATTATTTGCTGTCCGAACGTGTGGCGATAAGTTGAAGTTTCCTGTACAAAGATAACACCCATAACTATGAAAGGTTCTCAATCGAGTGTTGGTATGAGTGGTATTAGATAGGTTATTTTTCCAATTTTTCGGTTCATAACGTTTTACGGAATAAATCATTGCTTAATTAGAGCATTTTACGGAAGAACCAGTGAAAAACAGAATAATTCAATAAAGTCTGTTCCTACTTGCTTTTGGCGACTAATTCAGACACAAACAAGAAGCAGAATATTTTAAGTAAGTTCTATAGTAAATAGTAATCTGAGTTAACGTTCTATATTGATCATTAATGCTTGTCAAACACTGCCTCAGGAACGACGTGTCAGATCAGAAATAAAATGCCTGAAAGAAATCGAAAACAAATATATGAACCTGACAGAGCTCATTGCCTCAGATCAGAACCGAAGCGAAGCTTCAGATCAGAACCGAACTGCCTCAGATTTCTTGGAAAGATATTTTTCTTGAAGGTTCTGACGCGTCTGAGAAGCTGCGCATGCGCAGAACGGCTGATGTGCGGTGTTGGAGAAGATTGTCGAGGCTAAAGCCGCGTCTACACGCCGATCTTTTTCGTCGAAGCTTGTGATCGCGGAAAGATTTTGATCGCCAAACACACGCGGCGAGCCTTCGAAGTTAGTGATTCTTGATCGGCAACAGTGCTGGAAATCACGATCATAAATCACGATCACAAATAGTTTACAAACTCTATTTCGCTCTGTAAATAGATATATCTATTTTAAATATATTATTTAGTAATTAAAACATAATTTTTTATTTAAATTTGCCCGTTTAGCGAATTTTGTTTTTGTATTTGATTCGAACTTCTGTACTGCGGAAGCATTTGGCAACTATATGTTGCCAATCAGTAATAACGGTAGCACATTCCTCATATTACGTCTGTACCTTTTTTTCATTAATAAAGGCTACAATGGAGCAAGAGTTCCGTTTTAATGGAATAAACGGATGTACACAGTGTGAATTGCAATGAAAATCAAATCAATTTATAAATAAAAAATGAGAAATTATTGTTCTATCGAATGCATTTCTGCATTTGAGGGGATGCCAGTGAATGAATTTTTAGCTATACTTTTTGTCACTATATATAAAGTTTTACCCGCTAATCAGCATCTACAACTACAATAAATATCTGACCGATAATGTGAGGGTGAAATATCGATTAATAATAATAGAATGCTGAATTAGCGTAGAGTGACCTTGAAGTGATCGTGGCTTCTGTTTCTGATGCCGTTGGGACAAGAAGGCAAAATTGTTTGTGATTTTGATCGTAGATTCTTGTGTTTGTGATCACAGAAAAGATCGTCGTGTAGACGCGGCTTGACACCCTACCAGCCAGCCTGGAGCCTGCAGCGTGTTGCAATCAGGCCTTCGGTGTCACCCAGGAGCAAAGAGTGTAACGGAAGGACTGAAAAGAACTAAAATAAAACTTAGCCGTGGCCGCACGTAGCCAATTTCCATCACATCAACGAGTCGAAGTATTTGAGTGTGGGACATCATGCCTTCGTATGTTGTTTCCTTAAACATATCACCGTATTTTTTTTTTTTCAATTTTGTTCATTCAGTCTCTCGCTCATGACTGGCCAGCTACTTCAGCTACACCCACACAGAAAACACTGTAAAATGTTGTCAAGCTCGAGCAATAGGCTGTAAATGTGGTTTCTCTGGCCGTACAGAATTGGCTATAACGCTGCTTACATTAGTTGGTAAGGATTAAATATGTTCTGTGAAGAGCACTGTGAACTGTATACGACATGTAAATAAGGTTTCAGTTAGAAAAAAAAAAGAAGCGAAATCAGGTCGCCATGCGAGCCAAAAATTCGCCGCTAGTGCTGTCAAAGTTTCCATAAGCATCCACACATATTTTCTATTGAGAATTGTTTGTTGCTAAGTAGTATATATTCTCTTAATTTATTTAATGCACAATTTAAGATGATTTCTCTGGCGAAATTAGTTGAAATACTCATAGGCTGCTCAACCATAGATAGATTCGTCGATGTGACGCCATTGATGATGTCACTTTTTATGCCAGTCTCTGATGAGTCCTCCCGCTACGCTCTTTTCTTCCTGGTGTCACCTGTGCTACACCGGCCTCCAGTGCGACACAGGTTGGGTAACACCGGGTGACACCGACGACAACCCTCCTAAATTTTAGGGTTATGCGCTGGTAACACTGCCATTGGTTTCAAACATTGACTATGATACTCGATAACTAGTATTACTGAATGTATGACTGGAATATATTGCTTGGTATTTAGCTGTAAAGCACTTTCGTGTAGTTTTCCTAACTTCTCATCCTAAAACACAGCCAAAATAAGGCTCCGCCGGAAATGTATATGTTTAAGCCTGCCGAAAATTCCGCAATACTTTGTTGGGGCGCAGAGATTGGTCGTCGCATTCACTGCTCCATGTGCAACACAGTGAGAGTAACACCAGTGTCTGATTGTAACACGCCCCTGAGGAGTGAAGACTGGTGACTTCTGCGCTAGTGTGCGGACTCAACGTCTTTTCTGTTCTGAGGCTTCTGCAGCTGCGGCGGCGGTTCTGTTCCGAAGCAATGAACAAAAAGTTAAAAAAAAAAAAAACAGTAGCTTAGAATAGGCAATGAAAAAAATTTTCTTTCACTTATCGGATACGCTTTCCTAATATTATGAAGTTTTTTACTACCATCTCGTTAACAAATATGTTACTATATGAGCCATCGAGTTTTGTTTTCATCCAAAGAAATATTTTCAGCACTACCCGTTTTATACTTTCATCAGAAATTTCACCAAACACAGAATATTAGATTGTTTATGTTATGATGTTTTTTATGTATAGTTATCAATTTATTTGCTTACATGGAGCTTTTTCATGCAAGAGGTAGGCCTACTAACAGAATTTGCTATACACCTTGCTTTAGTTTTTTCTTACCAACAACCACTGTGCTTCTTTCGGGTTACTGCTGTAGCGATACCACACGTCCAGATGTATTTCAATAAAAACGATCTTGTATTAATTTGCTACTTTGATGGAGGCTATAGAAAGTACATGCAAGCCGGATTTATAGTGATATTGTTCATTCCCACAGGTCGTAGAACTTGGCGCAAATGACTCCGGATCAATAACACTGCCGCAAATCTTCGGAGATCACACATACTGCGAGTGGTGGATCAAGGTATCATTATCACTAGTCAACTGCTAGAACATTCCACAATTTTTTGCCAATCATGGCATTACGTAAAAATAGTTGTCGAAGTAGAAGTAGTAGTCGTACAACTTGTAAGTTATGAGATGTGGCACTTCATTGATTTGGACTATGGTGATGGATGTTTCACAGAAATTTTTTCTTTTATTTAGGCGTTTCTGCCGGATGATGTGGATGAGTTAGAAGAAAGCTCTCATAAGTTCTGTTTGTCGCAATTTTGGTCAGAGCACGTCTACTAGCAGAAAAACGGCGCAAAGATTCTCTTTAAAACACAAAATAAGAATGAGATGAAGACAAAAAGAGACATTCGTGCCGGGGGGTTCCATCTGTTTCCTTCCACATAGGAGCGAGAGTCACCTGCCCATATCGGTGGTCCAGTTCAAGCAGCAGAAGCGGAAGCATAGAAGACGTACCTAGCTTACTTTCCCTGGGTGGCGGCGACACAAAGCCCCGGGAGGGGGGGGGGTACCCCGAAGGAAAATATGGGTCCAGGTAGAGGAAACATTCCGGGTGGAAAAGAGCCCCTCCCTTCCGAAAGCAGAAAGGCCCGGGAGGAAAATGACCAAGTGAAAAAAAAAAAACAACAGGAAAAAAGCCCCGGAAGGAAAGAAGACCCGTCAAAAAGCCACCCGAAAGAAAATCCCAGTATGAAAATTCTCCGCCTGTCGCATGAAGTAAACTTATTTAAGAACCCTGCAGAGCTATTTTCAAGCATATTATTTTGAAGTACAGTAAATTATATAGTACTAGGGTAAACTTTACCTAGCACTTGTATGCGCCAACGTGAGTTGGAAGAGCCCACGAAAGTAGGGTGAAAGTAGCTTGAGGGAAGTGAGGTTAAGTTAAGTTCGAATGGGTCCAGTAAGGTTAGGTTAAGTGAGATTAGAATAGGTTAGGTAGGGTTAGGTTAGGAAGGTTAGAATAGATTTAGGTAGATAGGCATAGCACAGTTGAAATTAATTTACTTTATTTTAATATAATTTATAGTAAATAGATTGAGATAAGAGACAGGCAAGAGATTTTTTCTTACCGGGGAATTTTTCGAGTGGATTTTTCTCCGGAACATTTTTCCTTCCGAGGCTCTTTGCTATGCCAGCCTAGATTACCATGCAGTTCTTTGGACACCACTGATTACCGACGGCCTTGAATCTACTGTGTTGTTCTCGATTACGCTTTAAATTCTATTTGAAGCAAATACTTGATTGGTTTATTGCACTCACATTGATACAATACAAAGATCGTTCGGTGCATGAGTAAGAAACAATTACAATGATGTATCTGCGGAGCCACTAAAAGTTAAGCATAACTTTTCGGCAAATTTCAAGCCACCGAAAACATTCTCAACTGATACCAGTACGGGAACGATTTATCAGTAGAATTCCATGTTTTACCTCATCGAAAGCCTTAGAAGAATCCACGTATAACGCGACCACCCAGTTATCTGAACACAGTGAATCTATAATGAAATCACAAGGTTCCAACAGTTGTAACGTAGTTGAAAGTTTATCTTGGAAACGATGTTGTTTTGACTTGAGTAGAACATTATTCTCAAGATGATGTTCGAAGTATGTGCGAGTAGTGTATAAGGTAGCGAGATACTCGCTCGTGACCTTTGACCTTGACCTCTGGGCCCCCGTCGCCGGGTAGCAAATACCCCCCCCCCTATCCCACACCTCCCGTTGACCTTATTGCAAACTTCCGGAGGTCAGTTGCATATCATTATCTTATTGCAAGCTGTTCTTGACCTTTTATTAATTAACACTTCACTTTTATTTATCAATAGTTTATGTATGGAGAGTCAAACC
>LQNS02276926.1:208179-220300 GCA_001587735.2 Parhyale hawaiensis | reverse complement strand
TGCTTTCCCAGCAGCCAAGGAGGTCCCATTAGAAGCTGCCAGCAGCACATTCTCTTCGAAAAATATATTCAGAGCAGAGATGACAATACTCCCGTTTTCATAACCTAGGTCGTATCTTGGCTACGTCTCAGACACTATAAGGAAAGCCATCCGCTACCAGCAGCAAAGCGAGCGAAATTTTTGTAAAGAAAAACGAAAGCGTAGATATGATACGGGCGAAATGAAGCCAAGTCTCTAATTTACGCCTATCTATTTGTGAAGAGCGTGACACACACACACACCCACACACACACGTAGATACAAGCGTATTAATATATAGATATTGGCCCTCTTCTGCAACATGGTCTAGTCTTCGCTTTTCGATCTCCATCAAAGTGCAACATAATCATAAAATGTGCAACGTTGCCTATTTGTCTCCTATTTCGTTCAGGGAGTGGCACGAAACATTGATATATATATATATATATATATATATGCATAAACCATAGATCAGACGATCTATGACTGTCCACTCCTCGCAAGTGAGGCTGATGGTAAATTAATCAACCGGGGTAAAAATATTTTCAAGACAAAATCGGGACCTAAAACATAAATAAACTGTTCTTGGAGATGCAAACAATGCACCTATTGAAAAGAAGAACGAATATACGAGCACTGGCCAAAGGCAAATTACAAAGTTTAATTCAGCCAATATTAGGTCATTTTGGCCAGCTAATATTCATTTATAGTGATCCACAGTTCATATCTAGCTGCTGAATTGTGTTTCTAACTGATAAACACGTTTCTTGTGTAACCGAGAACAGTTTACTTTTTGTTTGAGATCATTTTGCTCACTGAAAAACATTCAGTTAACGTTTAATCAACTTGCCATAAGCCTCACTTGAAAACTCGAGTGGGTAGTCAAGCATCGTGAGGTCTACGTATAAACATATAAATATAAAACAAAATGACGGTGTTTATTATACTGGTTTGATTGTTGACTTCACGATCTTAGGGGTTCAACAGGACATAGAAACTGGTAGAATTAGTTCGAGTTGAAATGACACAGTTGGCAGGACAATGCATTTGTAGATCTTTAGAGAACTTAATATTTAAGAGAAAATTGTCCATACTGTTTGCAAACTCTTTGACTTGCTGCCGTTGTGGATAATATACAGTTCCCAATAATGCAATGAAAACGTCACTGATGAAAATTCTAGCTGTAGAGGGAAACGAGTAAAACTGCATTATTGACGTAACTCCTGCTATTTTCAGGCTCCAATTTAGCTTCGGCACTTTTTCCGCTTTCTCAAATATTAAGAAGCATCCACTAGTCAACTTCCTTTAACTATGTGGGAATAAAATTTTGTGATGCCACAAATTACTGCATTAAAATTTGAGGCAACGTTTTGGCCTAGTACCTAGGCCATCTTCAGGCATTAAGAGACTAAATGTCTGCTGTGAATATATATGAGAAAATTAGATCCATATTTGTCACAACATCTACATTTGTCTCATTTATATTCACAGAAGGTATTTAGTCTTTTAATGCCTGAAGATGGCCGACGTACGAAGCCAAAACGTTGCCTCAAATTTCTATGCAGTAATTCATGGTATCATCAAATTTATTCCCGCATAGTTTGAAAGAAGTTGACCAGTGAATGTCCCATAGTATTAAGGAAGGCAGAAAAAGCGCTGAAACTAAATTGCAAAGTGAACGCTGATATTCAATTTCAGGCTCCAAGCAACAGACGAGTGTTTCTGGAGATGAAGGCGAACTTCAGGGTGGGCAGCAAGTTTCTGTTCTGGTGCACATCCGGCGGAGTGTACATCGCTCGTTCGGGTGACGTCACGTAAGTTAATACAATCGCTCACATCAATGTTGATACATTCAACTTAACTCGTCACTTATGTACTTTACTTAGGTTTTAATGGAATCATACGCATTGCACACAGGGCTCAATGGCTCAAAGCGCTTGGTGAGTCGATGTACACTATAGATTCCAATAACGATATTGTACAGATGCTCAAAAGCTCTATAATAACTTGGAATAACTTCTCTGGATAAACTGTTGGATAAAACTTTTTATACGAGGTTAGCTTTCTTGGATGGATGCTGGTGTTCTATTAAAAGAAATTTTGTACAAACGCACGTACAATAAAGCTCCTCAGCTGTGACGAGCAAATGGACAAGAAACTCGCATGCCGAATAAATTCTAATTATTACTAGAGCACGAGGCATAGCGAAACTCTATAAATCTTCGATGTTTCCATAGCTTGCATCGTCGCTTTCCCTCAACCACACACCTACCGCCATCGCATAGTTTATCGCTAGCATTTCCACACCCAGAGACAAATTTTGGTCCACTACGACCTCATTGTCTTAAGCAGTTGGCTTTCAAACACACTTATTAATACAAATGACGTTGTTTTTTTAACTCACTACGCAACTACTTCAACTTACATAACAATGGCTGATCAAAATATGAAGCGGACAAGCTGGTAGAATTAATCCGATCGGCACTATTATCTCAGGGTGATAGACAACTCAACCCAGCGACATAACCGAGGAATTTTCATCGATTGGCCACTGTCTAATGGCGCAGATGGATAATATCAATAATTAGCTGGACCCGTAGAAATTACACAGTTAATGAACTATTTTACTCTCGAAAGTTTAGAAAAGCTTAGCTGCTCTTCTACAATTAACAGTAGTTTGACCAAACGTAGTTTTTCTTGCCTAACCCACCTCGTTTAAACTGACACCATGACGACCTCCGTCGTATAGATATCGCAGTCAGTTTCAGTGACACAAGTCCTCTAACCTAACGCGAGTGGTCAATCCTTACACGCAATATTCATCCTGAAGCTCATCGTTCAACGTGACGCACCTGAACTAACTTGACACCACAGAAATGACGATGGAATTCCTTAGAGGTTAGCACAGCGGAGCTCAGTCGCATTGTTATGGAGCCGAGAAAGTTCTACGGAAACAGCGTCCTGCTCTTGTGCTTCAAAAGAAAATATTATTAAAATACACCAAACTGGCGACGTGAGAACGGAGGAAGCTCCATAAGGTTATATACTCCCACGCAAACAGCCCAGTAAGAGAAGAAGAAATAGATAAATAAAGATCCCAGAATCATTCTGTTTATAAATTGCTTAAAGCTTCCATGGCCTGCACCAACAGAGGCAGAGCCATCAAGAACGAACGACAACAAACGAACGACAATACTGGCTTGTCCGACATCATACCGGTTGCAAGGCAAACTCTTGAAGAGCAACAGAGCGCCGAGTGAGCTGCTCCCGGACAAAATTCAATAGTTCCGAGAGAAAAACCACCAGCAGATGACTTCGGTAATCATATATTTTATAGACAAAGCGAACCCCACGAACTCTGCGACGGTGTGCCAGATTACAAGGCAAACCATAAAGCATAAATGCGAAACGACGATCCACTCTGAAATGCAAACTCAGATGACAATCACCAGCAGAACCTCAGGCATAGGAGCAGTATTCTTAAAGGGCGAGGACACAACGATATATCAACTCTACCGAACCAAATACCTTCCAAGTACGTCGCATTAGACCAATTCTCTGCGATGTTTGTGAGAGAACTGAACGGATGTAGGCCTCAAACGTCAACTTACGATGATATTTTATTCCCAAGATTATCAGGTCATTAACTTCAGGAAGTGACACACAATCGAATATAAGTGCGGGAAAATCAGGTATCATTGCAAACCTGCTTTTACGACATACAGGTTAAACAATCAACACACACACAAGAGTATCACAAAATTATCACGTAAGTGAAAAATTACCTAAAGATATTAACACCGGAAAGCGACGTTACAGTGATAAGTGTGCTGTGCCCACGAATCAATTGTATTCGAGATGCTGCAGTATTGGTGGTATGCTCGTTGTTGACGAGTTCACGTTCACTCATACAAAGCAAATTTCTTCGCTTTCACCCTAAAAATGTTGGGTATCTAATATGAAATGTAGCTCAGTTACGCGCAGTAAACGGTATCAAGTTAGAATAAACAAAAGAAAACTTAGCTGATAAACTATGGGATCAATTTTTTGCCGTATATAAAGCAGTGCAAGTAATCATCGGCAACAGAGGTGACTGTGAGCAGCGCTATCTGCCGGTATTTCCCTGCAAGCAGTCATCATTTCTTTTGCTATGCGTTGCCTTTCACGTACGGTACTATCGAGCTATCCGTTATAAACGTCTAATAAGGTACACTTTGCTCCAACATCAAGGTGAATAATTTAGCTCCCTTATTACCGACATTTACATTGAAATAAAAAATCGGCTTGCTTGAAAGGGATGTGAATTCTGATCGTAGATTTTCATAAACTTAATATGATATCCAAGGCCTGTCAGATCTAAGCTCAATTGATAATAGGCAGAAACGCTACGAAGAAATATATCTGACAATTACTGCATAAAACTATATACTGAACAAATACCTATAACCACCACTCAATTTCGACGCTTAGTCGTTAGCTAATACAGTATAATTATGTTGCCTACGCTCATAGGTTTCTCAAATTCTTTGAAATAAATAATATGCAGCAGCTATATTTGATGCTTACGTTCCCAGGTACAAGAGTGACACCACGCACTATTGCGGAAGCTACTCTGCCAGAATAGTGATCTCTTCTGGAAATCAACTGAATGTTCTGTTCGACGGCAGCTCAGGAGGCACTGCGCTTTTCACAGCGCATTATTCCGTTGTCTAAAGTGAAAAGGCGAATTTTCCAACGGATCGACTTCGGTAAATTCCAAAGGATGTAGATACTTGCACCTGAGTGATGTGATCTAAGAGCATTTACCTACCACCTGTTTTTATAGTGACCTTACTAGGTATGGTTCGGCAAACTACGGCCTGTAGGTAGTTTTTTTTTTTCTTAAAACTAGTGTTATCCATTAATCTATATATTAAGACTGGAAATCAAGCTCAAAAATAGAGCTTAGATATTTACCAAGACTATACTGCTTCTAAATGAACGTCGTTATGAGGCATTAAGGAAATATGGTTCAGAGAAAATCTGAGGCTACTTGAGGGATCAGGGTTTGCGTCGCTTCGCTTAAACCTAAGAGTCCGATGAAAATGAAAGTCTTCCAACATCTTATATTATTTTAGGTTTTAACGCAGATACTGCTTAGTATCTTTTCCATGGGACATCAAAGATCCTAACCAATAATTACCACTAACCAAGAAGTTACACCCCCAAAATTGAAAAAAGAGGTGGTTTGGAAAACCAGTTCTGGTCTCCCCGAACCTAACCGAAGTTATGAATGAATATATTCCAACTTACCCGAAATTAGTTCCGGTTTTCCGACAGTACGGAATAAAAAGAGAGAAAATCGTCTGATTGTAGATTTTAGGCGAGGGTAATGGACCTATTTCAGCATTATAGGGTTAAAAAAACTTCTAAGCAACATTATCATATCGGATAAAACTTTCCACAGGAGGAGTACCTTGAGTAGATGGGACTTTTTTAACAACTCCAGTATTTCATAGAAAAATTTTCAAGTTCATTTCGTTTCGTGCCTTTTTCCTGTTGAAAACTAATACCTACACATATTTACGCAATAGAAAATTTCATCCTTCTGATTTCCTTGGTAGAAATAAGGATTTCATTGCCTCTCAACGTTAATTATGAATGAATTTTGCAGTAGTGTGTATCATTATGTATAATTTTATCATTTCTCCAAAGGTATAGAAATGATAAAATGCTCTAACTTTTTAAAATTATTTTTGCATTAAAACGTTCTAGACATTAACTCAATTGTTTCATGTATACAATCGCTCGCTTTAAAATATTTTCAATGAAATAAATCAAAATTTCGAAAATCAAACCTTCTACGCCGTCATATCCACTGGAAAAACGCAATAATTCTGCTAGGTTCGGATTATTTTGTGTACCTATGTACTGTATTTATGGCTTACACTAAAAAAAGTAATCCTTACCTAGCAAAACTATTGCATTCTCTCTAGTGGATACGATTGCGTAGAAATTTTGATTTTTCCTTTAACAATGTAAATGAAAGTATCTAGACTTGGAATATAATACAAAAAAGTTTACTTCGAATACTACTCAAATGATTTAATGTTCTTCATTAAATGGATGTTTGCATCTAATAATATAAAGGCGTTCTGTGCATTGCAGCATTGTATGGATATTTGTTTCAAAGTTATAACAAATATGCATACCAAACGCTCTCGTGCATTACAACATTACGCAGGTGCTTGCATCCGATGTTATTTGTTTGCGTGAGTTTTCAGCATTATGTTTGTTTTTTCCACTTATATATAGTTGTGCTTTTCAACGTAATACGAGTTTTTGTTGACCATAACTATTTACAACTCTGCCCATGCGTTTTTGTGTTTTCCACCATTTTCCGTTTTTTAGCTCATAAGCAAATTTTCAGGGTGTCATTGTTTGTGTCCACTAAAACCAAGACAAACGGAAACCAGTTTCTGCTTTGAATTTGGCCAATTTGAGCTTGGCCAAGTGAACACTGTTCACTAAACTCCATTATATGACCGTGACTGTAATCAAACCAGACAAACGATGTATAGAGAGGCGGTAGTAAAACTCACAACATCGACGTTTCTTACACAGTCACACTTAACCTAAAATGTAAAACGAAATATAAATGTTGTCGAATAATTTGATTTCCATAGGCAAGTCAGTAATTTCTGCCGAGAATCAGATAAGGAATTCTCACTTGCACTGGAGAAATATTAAAAAAATTGCTTTGGTCCAACAGGAGTAGTTTTGTTACTACCCTGCTAGGCGCGTAAAGATCACTAAATGCGCAATAAATACTTCACGGCAACAATTTTTATTTATAGCGTGGCTCAAACTCAATTCTATTTCTGCGTAATGATCTTAACCTGCTCTCCGAGTAGATTAAATTTTCCGCCTAGTGTTAAAGCAGGCGAATCGAATGAACTTTAAGGCAATGAAATTAAAACTAGTTTTAAGCTACTGTTCAGTGTGCCCAGAGGACGACGCCCCTATTTTGTTAAGTA
Organism: Parhyale hawaiensis; assembly: GCA_001587735.2. NCBI lineage: Eukaryota > Metazoa > Arthropoda > Malacostraca > Amphipoda > Hyalidae > Parhyale > Parhyale hawaiensis. Next base: position 213,266 of record LQNS02276926.1, on the reverse strand, counting down.
TTTCAAACGTTTTTGTTCCACAATTTCTGTATTTTCAATAGTTTATTGTTTCATGTTTTGTGTTTCTCAACATTTTATGGTTTTGCACTCGAACATGTTTAAAATATAAAAAACTCATGTTTTGGTAATTTTATAGGTGATTATATAAAATTGTCAGGATTTGCTTCTGCGATAGCAATTTGATTATAAACTTCATTTAGCATTCATAGAAACATTACAATAACTCACTGAAGCGTCACGTGACACACAAGACAATGTGTCCTATTTATAGGGACATGTCGCAGTGGTCTTCCTATACGCTACTTGAACATTGTTGAGGCAGGTGGCCCAGTGACGCAATTGGTAGCAAGGTGGATATTAGAGTTGAGCAGGCGGAGGCACGCGATATGAGGTAGGTTCGAATCCCCATGCTTGGAGCTCAACGCTACCATGTTTCTACCGTTTGTGCAGGTCAAGTTTTCGGCAGCGCATGCCGACAAAGTTCGGCGAAGTGCGGGGCCATGTTATAAGCGAAAAAGCGGACATATCTCGATGAAACAGAGCCTTTATAATTAATATCGATTTTCGTCGTTTGGCCGTTAGGGGTGTCGATAATTACCGGTGATGCCGACGATGATTTCTGACTGGGAAGAAAAATATTATACAGTTCAGACAAAATCTGAGGCTACTAATGGGACAAGATATTTGCGTCGCTTCGCTTAATTCTCAGAGTCTCGATGAAATTAAAAGTCGCCAACATTTTATATTATTTGAGGTGTTAGCGCAGATTTTGCTTAGTGTCATACATCGTAGACATTGGAAATGACTTCACTTCCACGGGACATTAAAGCTTTTTTTCAGCATTATTGTGTTAAACAGGCTTCTTAGCACTATTATTTTCTTCGATAAAACTTTTCGCATCAGACCTACAGCGCGTACATCAACTAGACGGGACATTTTTAACACCTCCAGCATTTTAAGAATATTTTGAATTCCATTTATTTTCGTGCCTGTTTCTGCTCAAAACTAACACCTGCATATATTTACGCAATAGAAAATTTGATTCACTTGATTTCCCAGGTAAAAATAAGTGTTTCATTCCCTCTCAGCATTAATTAATTATGAATGCGTATTGCGGTAGTGTGTATCACAATGTATCATTTTGTAATTGCTCCAGAGGTTTTGATATAATATATTCTTTTAAGTTTTAGAATGATTTTTCATTCAAACATTCTAAAATGAAACTCCATTATATAAGATATACGACCATTCGTTTCAAAACACTTCATGCCAATAGGTATTTATAGTTCCACTAAAAACACAATAATCCTGACCTAGCAAAATAGTTGCGTTTCTCTCTAGTTGATATAATTGCGTATATGTTTTTATTTTTGGAATTGTGATTTTTTCTTTTAAAATGTAAAGTATCTAGACTTGGAAAATAATACGAGAAAGTTTGCTTCGAATAAAGCTCAAACGATTTAATATTCTTCATTAAACTGATCTTTATTTCTGATTATATTTAAGCATTTTGTGCATTGCAGCAGTGTGTGGATATCTCGAAGCTTTTATATCATTTATATATATCGTTTGCGAGAGCACGTAGGGTTATAATGTGCCCACGAACGTAGGTTATAATAAATTACGAACCCACTAAAAAGTCGTAATGCAAACAACAACGGTGGATATATTAGGTAGTTGTGTTTTTCAGCATAATATGGGTTCTTGTTTGTCAATACTATTAACAACACTGTCTATGCCTTTTTGTGTTTTTCCGCCGTTTTCCGATTTTTAGCTCATAAGCAAATTTTTAGGGTGTCATTGTTTGTGTCCACTAAAAGAAAACGGAAACCAGTTTCGGCTCTGAACTTTGCCAATTCGAGCATTGGCCAAACGAACACAGTTTACTAAACTCCATTATGTGATCGTCTGACTGTAAACAAACCAGACATACGATGTATAAAGAGGCGACAGCAAGACGCAAACATCCACGTTTCTCTCACTTAAACTAGAACGTATAGCAAAATTTAAAATGTTGTCGCTAATTTCCATAAGTAGGTCGTTATCTTGGACAAGAATCAGACGAGGAATACTCACTACCATTAGAGAAATGATTGAAAAATTGCTTCGGTTCTACAGTAGACGTTTCGTTACTCCGCTGCTACGTAAAGATCAATAAATACTTGCGAACAAGCACTGCCCCGCTTCTATTTTTGTTAATAGCGTGCATCGAAACTATTCTATTTCTGCGTAATGATCTCAACCTGCTCTCAGAGTAGATTAAATTTTCCACCAAGTGTCAAAGCTGGGAATCAAATGAACTTTTAAGATATGAAATGAAAACTAGTTCTAGGCTACTGTTTCGGTGTGCCCAAAGGATGACACCTTTATTCTCTTTAGTATTTCAGGCGTGTTTGTTCAATATTTTCTGTGTTTTTAACAGTCTGTGATTTCTTACTTATGCGTTTCTCGACATTTTATGGTGTTGCAATCGAATATGCTTAAAATATAAAACAAACCTCCTTGGTGTTTCATTTAATTCGTGTTTCAAGAAAATTGGCAGGATTTGCTTGTGTGATGGTCCCTAATGGCTCTCGTGAGCCGTCCGGCTAGTGCTAAGGAGCCTACAATGACTAGACATGGTAGTGCGCAGCCTCTGCAGCCGGTCCCTGGTATCTATCGCTAAACGTACGGCTTGTGCTAAGCGGCTGGCAGTACCCTCTGGTTGCCTGGGCTAGTGTAGTTAATCCCTCTTCACATGCCTCGCCTTGAAAAATTGAGCACGCATTCCACCGCCGAATTGGATTCGTTAGCGTTTTAACCCAGGAATCTATGGAAAACGAGGGACTCAGCCAACGCCGTATTCAGTCTGTTAAGGCTGACAAGTTTGAGTCCCATGTCGTTTGGCAGACTGAGACGGCCAATTAGCCGACGAGTTACCTTTCAGACGTAACTCGTCCTTCTGCAATAACTAGATGGCCCAGCCGTCAAAAATGACCTTTAAGAATTTTAGGATTGAGCTTTTTATTTTTCCGTTTCCCAGTATAGGTTTTACTGCATTATAGGTCTCATCCTTGCAGGTCTGATCTTCCATTAGTGAAACGCAAGCTGTACAACCAAGAGTTTTGCGATAGCAAAATATCCCCCGCAAGATAAGGATTGAATGTCAGCTTGGAATTGATAAAGCGTTAAGCTGCACTAAGAAAAATATAGTTCAGTCAAAAGAATTCACTAGAAATGCCCAGGGCTCACGTATTGTGGATACCAACTGATTGTTGAACCTCCAGCGTCGAAATTTGGCTGCGATGTAAATTCAATATAAAAAGGCGTCTGCTCAACGTGAAGATTCAACTACTACGATATCCTTCAGCAATGAAATCGAGGATCCAGAGGCTGTGGATCCAGAGGCTGTGGATCCAGAGCCCGGAAGCGCTACCGTCCTTCACGACACCTTGTGTACATGTTTTTGTACGCAGATCGTGTGCGTGTGAGCGGCGTTCAAGTTGGCGCCCCGCTGTATCGCTGATTAAGTTAGGTTATGTTAGGTTTCGTTAGGTAAGGTTAGGTTATGTAAGGTTAGGTAACATTAGGTAACTTTAGGTAAGGTTAGAAAGGTTAGGTTGGGTTAAGTTGGGTTAGGTTAGGTTAGAAAGTTAGATAAGGAGGTTAGGTTAGGTAAGGGTAGGTTAGGTTAGGCTAGGTTAGATTAGCTTAGGTAGTGTTTATTTTAGCGGTGGGGCGCGCAAAGAAGCTAACGAGAACGCAAAGGTGTCATGAACGACGGTAGTGCAGCCCGGGATCCAGAGCTATATTTGTCACCGGTACTCGAAGCGCTGAAATTGTATGGTATCTCAACTTGTTTTTGAGTACACGAATTTTCTCAAATTAAACTCTCAACTGCGTGACGGAGAGACGGTCCAACATTGGAGCAAGAAAGCAAGGGAGCAAGAGAGCAAGCAAGGGAGCGAATAACAACTGTATTTTATTATATAGTGGACCTATATAGCTTAGAAACAAGCATTTTTCCCGGAATACTATTTATCAACGACGGAAGAGTACCACCTCTACTAAACACCATTACCTGTGAGCAAATACAAGGTTTCTCCCATACAGCGCACAATCTTTTATTTGCAGGGATGCAAATGATGCATATATTTCCAAAATCACTCACTTAAATGATAGTGTGGTTGCATGCAATGTAACAACGTAATGCAAGAAATATTACGGGGGGAAATACCAATCGAAGTGGCAACTAAGTTTGAACACATGCACCAATTTTGCCGTGACCCACTGAACTGCAAAGTTACGTAACAAAATCAACGTCATCTTAATGGGTAATTCAGCTAATAATGAAAATCAAGTTCGTGAGTGCACAAGTGAGCGAGCGCAAACCTGGCGCCGCCTCACATGCCGAGGAGGGGGAGGGAGTTTTGCTAATAATGTAGCAAAGACAGAAAACCTGCAAGCTGCTTGACTTCTCGCCAGTTTGTGTGATTCAACGTTCGAAAAGAGGTCAGTTATAGTGCAGCAATACTGGTTCGCGACTGCGCTGCTGGCAGTTGATATTCTGTGGCGCTCAAGAACAGCTTAGTGCGCCGTTTCAGTCGTCGGGCAGTGTATTTATTACTTTTCTGGGACAGAAGACGGGCGTGCTTCTGATACGCGCGTTGAACGTGCTTCACATTAATTGTCTGGGAACCGAAGTCATTTTTTGAGCCGTGCCAGTTTCGCGAGACCTTGCTTGGTGGCGAAGTGTTACCTATGCTGTCAGCTGATCAGCGTGGCGTCAAGTGGCTGGTGCCGTATTTTACTTAAATAAATAAATAACTTTTATTAAGAACACAATGGGTTCACAAAATACGCTTACAAGCTCACAAGTACAAACAAAGTAGCCATAGTAAAACCTAGTGACTAGGCCCAGTCACAATTATTGGTGGCCACGTACAATGAGAATAAATAGATACACTCAGCCTACACCTGCAAACACGAAGAGCAGCTCAATTTCACACAGGAGAGAGAAAGAACTCTTCGCTGCATTGGTACAGAGAATTTAACAGATTACCCTCGTACAGTGTGATTGAGACACACCGTTTCATTTTAGCTAGCCT
>LQNS02276926.1:171673-189048 GCA_001587735.2 Parhyale hawaiensis | reverse complement strand
TCGAAGCGGAAAAACGCGCTCTCTCCCAACACTTCAGAGAGAGCGACGACCCGTGGGCACGCTGCTTAGTCGAGGCGAAGTTGCTGAAAGAGACCGAAACGGCTGAGCAATTCAAACAGCGACGACGCATCGAGCGAACTAACAAGTGGAAGAGCATGAAGATGTCCGGCCTGTACCTCGAGGCTGTTCAGGACAAAATAGTCTTCGACTCATGGAACTGGCTCCTGAGGGTGAGCTGAAACGGGAAACAGAAGACACTATCCATGCAGCTCAAGAGCAGGCCCTCAGAACCAGGTATATCCAAAATAAAATCGACAAGAGAAACGTCCCTAGTACCTGCAGAATCTGCGGGAGCTCGGATGAAACCATCAACCACGTCATAAGCGAATGCGGAGTGCTGGCGTAAAAGGAAGTACAAGCGCAGGCACGATAAAGTTGCCCGATACCGTCACTGGACCCTCCTGCGGATCCATAACTTCCCGGTCAGTGAGAGGTGGTACGAGCACGAACCCGCGCCCGTGGTTGAAAACGAAGCCGTGCAGATTTACTGGGACAAGAGGATGGAAACTGATCGTGTACTTCACGCCAACCGACCGGACATCGTCGTCAAGGACAAACAGGAGAAGTCGGCCAAACTGATCGACGTCTCAATCTCCTTCGACTCCAGAATCATTGACAAGGAAGCGGAGAAGAAGGAAAAGTACCGGGATCTTGCCATCGAGGTCCAGAGACTGTGGCAGATGAAGGTCGACGTCGTTCCAGTGGCCATCGGAGCTCTGGAGGCCATGTCAAAGAATCTCAAGACTGCCCTCCGAGAGCTCAAGTGCGGCCATCTCCACCCAGGAACCCTCCAGAAGAGCGCTCTACTTGGAACAGCGCACATCATTCGCAAAGTGCTCTGAGCCTTAGGTCGCGGGATGCGACCCGGCGCCAGAGTGTAGAGCCCAACATCGCTCAACCGATCCAACTATGGGTCGTGAAATCCCCTCGATAATAACAATAATAATAACATGATACACGAGCAGAAACCTGGATCATCCCAGTAGTTAAAACTATAAATCAGTTTGTGGGTCAGCCTAAAATCTTCGAAGAATCATGAACAATGGCCACCATAGAAGCTTTTTAACTGTATTAGTCAGTTTTTCTGTTCGCCCGAATACCCCTAGCACAGGGAACATATTTGTGTAATAATCCGTTGGTTGAGAGAAAACGGAGTTGTTCTGTAATTTTCAATTTTTTTCCAACTAATATAATGTATCAAAAGACGCCTGAGACAAGAAAATAAAATTGTCATTTCAGATGTCGGATTAAATTTCATTATCTATAATAAACTCGCCATATCCAGCTATATCAAAATGCATTTTAGTTTCATTAAATATTCGCATTAAGTTCATACTTTGGGTATTATTGTATAATTGTATCCGTACATACTATAAATATATTATTCATATATATAGGGAGAGCGGTTTCCATAACTAAGGAACAAAAAATCTGAAATCTGATTTTTCTGAAACTCTGACTCTTCGCAGACATAAAACTACTAAACTATACAAGTTTTTCATGTTAATGGAAATAATAAAAACTAAGCTATCTAAATTTACGCTTTTAGAAGCATCTCAAATTTAAGAACAACATATCAGATGTATGAGTGGCAATCTTTAATAATCTAAGTTTCTGATCCGCGAAGCAAACAATGATATGTCGACTGCCTATCATCACTGCAACATTTGTCGTCATGTCAAAACGAAGCGAGTGAAAGTAGATGCATCTTTTGGATCCGAAAAAAAAGGAAGAAAGGACACATTTAAGTGAACTGCTACTAAGGGTAAACTTTCGAACAGTGTGAACAGAATTTTGATTCAAAAGATAAAACTGAGAGGCTAACTATTAGAAAGAAACCTTGTCAACCTCGGAAAACTGCTATCAGAGAATTCTGAATTATGCGTCGCCTTGCAGGCAAGGAACCTTCATGAATTGCGGCAAACGTTTCTGCAGAAACGAATGATAGCATTGAGGCTCAAGACAATCTTTTTACCCTGTAAATAGAAATAGGGCTACACGTAGGCCCTCCTCAGAAGTTGCCACTTATCAGCAAAAAGAACAAAGTAGCAAGATTGACCTTCTCGAAGAAACATGTGATTTGGTCAGATGATTGGTGCCAGGTGTGATAACAGTAATGAGTCTTAGTTTACCGTACTTAGAAGGGCTAACAAACTGTCTGTGAGTAGACGAAATGGTAAATATTTTACACCTAAGTGTTTTAATAATACAGTTAAATTTGGAGAAGGCCAAAACTAGGCCTCTAAGGCTTGACTTGTCTGAAACCTCTGACAGAAGCTTTTGCTTTGTCACTATGAAGCGCGCTTCAAGTTATAGAAACAACACAATTACATAAAATGTACGATAGTTTCGAGACAATAGAGAAAAATCTTGACATTTCGGAATTAATCTCCTATCATCAGAACAAAAAAGTGGCTGAAAACTCTGTGTTAACGAGCAACTTAGAGTTTCTAGAAGTCTCAAGGGTAACCCATTGAGAGTCATTCCCTAACACTGAACTGAGAGGGTCGAATCCTGAGAAACTGCAAGGGGGTGCCGAACATGTCAAGCCTCGATTGCTCAATTTTAGCTCCCAATCAAACAAGCCTTTGATATGACGTCTACGTAAGCTACTTCGCAACTTGTACATTTACATATACACCGCAGTTACTGAGAGAATATAAAAAACTTGTTAGAAAAACATGTTGTGCCAGTGCCGTAAAATTCCGAGATGGATTATTATTATTAAAACTTCACGCTTGAGCTCCCACAGACAGGTAATACAAACCAAATGAAGCATCTTGCAACACCGGGAAGCCCGAAACGCTGCTAAAGGAAATCCAGCAAAAAACCATTAACTACTGACTTAACCCTACAAAGGAGACCTGAGGTGTATTGCACCTCACCCTGCAGAAATTTGCATTTTTATTGCTTTCAAATTTCACTTGAGTTGCTGGAAACGTGTGACTTTTCATAAAATGCCATTTTTCATGTTTTGTGTAAAATTTTGAGTGAAAATACCATGCTTAAGTGAAAATACCATAGATTTTATGATAAATGGTCCCTATAAAGGGAGACCTGCGCTATAGTGCACCCCACCCTGCATTCGTACGGCCGGCAGCCCCGTACGTTTCAAATTCTGTTTATTCTATGTATCTGCATGTAACTTCATCCCAGGGTTATAATTACTGATGGACAATGAAGCTCTATACACATTATTTATAATAAATATGACCACCTTTACTAAATGAGGTTGCATCAGTGCAGTCGCCGTCCCTTATACTGTATCATTGTATGAATATTGTTGTGAACACTCGTAGTATATTGATTGTTCTGCGTACGTAGACAGTACAGTCCCTGTAATACAGCAGGCGCCCCGCAGTTCCTTTAACACATTCACACGGCCTGCATTGGCGAGCAAACTGCTACGGTTATCGTACAAAATGTATATGGCTGTATGCTTTATACTGTTCTCTTAGAAATGTTTATTTTATTGTGTCTTACTATAATTTACCATTGAATTTATTATTCTAATTATATCTCAACTGATGTATGAATGTCTGAAGAGAATGCCTGTTTATTTTTTTATTCGAAATACCTATAAATAATGAATTTATTAGCAAATCATTATGCTGCGGTACATTGCTCCTCACCTCTCCCGTTATAACTCCTCACTAGGGGGTCTCCCTTTGTAGAGTTAAACGCTTGCAGGCCAATACGACCGAAAGTCGATGCCGGCAGCAAATTCCAAACCTTTACCGACCAGGACACGAAGCACCGACCGAACTGATTAGTTCGACACCAGACATCCTCGAACGTGCAAGAGTGTGCTTCGCACGCAGCACGTGTCACTTTCATAAAAACCTTGAGGGCAGGGAGAGAAGAATATAACCAGTGCCCCTCATTGTTGTACACCTTATAAAACATACATAACTCGGCTACCCTTTTCCTGTGGGCCAGGTTCATCAGATCATTATCAGCGTACAGCCTGCTGGCTGAACCAACAAGTAGGTATAACAGACGCAAGTGAGTGTCAGCAGCTGAAGCCCAGACCGGTAAGCAATACTCCAACACAGGCAGCAAAAAAAAAAAAAAAGCATAAAAACATCTGCGGACAACCTCACTGTCACCAAAAACAGAATTCACCTTACGCAGGAGCCCAATTTTAGTGGAAGCACGTGACACCAACCTCCTAATATGCGGCTCAAAAGTAAGTTTCTCATCAGAGACAAACCCAAGATTCTCCAAGGAGCTAGATTCCTTAAGCAAAGTGTCATCAATCTCCAGTTGGGGATGCTGCGGTACAAGTGTCCGAGACCGAATGATAATCATCGACTTGGTCTTACTGGCTTTCAGCTTCATACTCCAGGCCGAGCACCATACACTAATACGTCATAAATCCCTATTCAGAGACTGGGCGACAGCATTACGCAGGTGGGGAGCAGGTATCACTGCTATCAGAGTGGAATCATCGGCATAGTTCATCATTGTGTTTTCAAGCTAGAGAACATGTCACTAGTATAGAGAGCGAACAACAGCGGGACACAACCCCGACTGAAGCGCTCAAAACTCCGTCAACAGACGCACTCTGCGTTCGCGCAAAAACAAAATCGATAGTGATTGACATAACCCTGCCACCCACACCAAAGGACTCCAGCTTGTATAATAGACCCCTGTGGTTAACCCTGTCAAAACCCGCGCTAAAGTCCAACAGGACAATTCGTGCCTCCGACCTGCAATCCAGCTCTGACTGTAAATGGTGGCCGACAACAGAGCATCACAAGAACCCAAGCCAGTTCTGTACGCAAACTGACCAGCATGCAGCAACTGCGTAACCTCAGCGAAATGACCAAGCCTACCAGAGAGCAATTTCTCCAACACCTTCGACAAAATGGGCGTCAGTGTGATGGGTCGATAGTTGGCAAAATACGGCAACACTAGACCCTTGGGAATGGGAGTAATATTCCCAGTACGCCAACAACGAGGAAAATTTCTTAGCCGTATCTGGCGCCGGAATATCACTGCTAGCTTGGAGGCAAGAACGTCAGCCAGCTGCTTATAAAACAATGGAAACATGCCCACCGAGTCCACATCTCCATACGGATCAAGGCCATCAAGCAGCACCTTGATTGTATCAGACCTGAACGCCAAATTGGTCAAGCGAGGTTCAGGGTGGCATCCATTAGGCAATGGGAACACATCTCTGCTTCCCGTCGAAGTGAGCCAACAAAAGCTCAGCCCTAGCCAAGGGATCAGTAATTATGCCTCAACCGGGACCAACAAGGGTCGGCAACGATGGTTCAATACCGAACACTGAAACCTTTAGCTCACTCCACTAACGATGTGGATGGTCAATACTCAGCAGAGACTCCCCGGAACGCTGCCTCAGACGATGCTGTGCCTCTTCATACATACGCTTAGCCTCGGCCCAATACGATCTACATAGGTCTGCCACAACATGCGGTCACGCGAACGCCACCATGCTCGATAAGCCGTTTGTTTAGCTTCGAAAGCTAACCGACACCGGTCGTCAGACCACGGCTCCTCCCGAGACCTCACAGGAATAATCCTCTTCGGGACAAACCTCTCCAAAGTAGACACAGTCCAGTCGTTAAGCTCAGAGACAGGATCCACACTGTGAATAATCTGGCACCCTTGTTGTCTAACAATAGCCTTCCACTTAGCCCCTGCTCTTAACAAAACCACTCTCTTGGTTGGTGTCTAGCACAGGAACAACCAGGCCCAGGTCCAAGAACACAACAAGATGTGAGTGGTCTGTAGAGCCAATAGGGGAGCCAACTGACACCGTCATCAAGTCCGGGACATCTGTCATGAAGGGGTAGAGACAGTTACCAGCAATATACGGGGACCCACGAACTAGCTGCACACAACTAAACAAGGTGCAAAAGCCCAACGCAGCCTCCCCATGACAATCAGTCGATCATGCAGATCCTATCCAGTCCCTATGGTGTGCATTAACATCTCCCACAAAAACAAACTCTGACTTGGGATCCGTGCTCTGGATCGAGGCCATCGCCGTCAACAAACAGTCATAAAGAGAATCATCAGTTGCAGGGGTCCGATATAAGGAGAATAAATAAAAATTATTCAGTCGGCAACACACCCTACAACCATGATCTCATGACAGACGCATTTGTGCACTGGCTGCCGGTAAGCGCAGAATCCACTCCGGACATAGACGGCCATTCCACGGAATCCAGGCCCCGGTCCCCACGGCCTGCGCAAAGGGGACTGAAAATCTGCCAAGTCAAGCTCAGCGACGTGCCTTCTGCAGACACAAATGTTTCGGAGCAGCACACGACATCCGCACCACGGGACACAAAGTCAAGCTCCGCGAGGCTCGCATGCAGTCCTCTAATATTACAATAGAGGAGACGACACCCCCAAGTCCGACACGGTCCCGGCTTACTTTGAACATCCCCACTGAGAAGCAAAAGAAAAAATAGAAGAACATAATATACAGTAATATACAGTAATATACAGATATATACAGAAATATACAAAGGAGGAAAAAGAAAGAATCCCATATACAAGTGACAAGCAGAGGCAGAAAAACATTCCCCTCGGCAGAGCTGCTTACCGAGTAAGGCTTACATAACCCCCAGGTTCGCCAGGTTATGGGGGACGACAGTCACGGTGGACATGTGGGTGCCTCCACCAACCTCCCATGGCCCTGCCGCTCACAGCACGGGATTAGCACAGAAGAAATACAAGAAAGTGTAAGAAAGAAGAGAAAGAAAGAAAAAGGGAAAAGAGACTCCCTTGAATCCCTTCTCATTGGCCACCGGCTGTTGCTTGACAGGCGTATGAGCCTTGAGAAGGTGAGTTGTGGGAACCGTAATGCGAAGAAATGCGCATGAAAGGCGGATGAGCTCCACTGAGCCAACGGCAACCAGAGAGGAGCTCACCTGGCTGTTTTCACAGCCTTGTGCCCGGTATTCCACAGTCAGCACCTCTCCCTATCTGATATTCTAAAGCTCCTGCTCCAGGGCTCCTCTATTTACAGTATTTATGCAGGATAATGCTCCTTGGTAGAATACGAAGCTGGTAATGAACTTTTTGAATATCTAAGAACCTGAGGTTATGAACTGGTCGTTTCAGATTTCAAACATGAGTGAAATATAGAACATATAGCAAAATTCTGAAATGGCCAGAAGTCAAAGAGATGTGGAAACTACTTGGCTGCAGTTGAACGATGATGGGCAAAAACGAAGTTAGTGATGGTCAGACTGCGGTGAAAACGTTCGTTTACTCGTGCGCAGAGGTCATAAAAACTATGGGTTTCAATACAAAATATTGAATTGTATTTCCACATTTTTCTCTTGAATTAACACCCCCAAAATTAAATAGATTTCTTCCTTAATTTTAGTCACTTACAAAAGAGTGCATTTAGAGTAACTTTGCAGGTTTTATTCGTTGTAACCTCGAAACTTGGCTTATAGTTTAATAGCTATATATAAAGGGTGGGCATAAGTATGGTACATTTTAAAAAATTATGATCCTTATATAATAAAACGCTTCGTATATTTATTTATTTCGTGTCCGCTCTTATGGGGACTGAACGGGTCGCGACAAAACTTCTTTATTTGTGAAGCGATCTTCGTTAAACTTTGACGTAAAGTGTAACACGTCGAAAGAAAGACTTTTTTGTTCGTGTTAGTTTTTTCGTTCAACGCATAGAAAACAAAATTGTTGACATTTTTTTCAAAACCTATCTCCTCCTACAATTTTGATGCTACAGAGCTGCGGCTTTTGATTTGTATTCGTAATTTACGTCTCTTTCATATGACTGAACAACATTTTTGAATTTCGTATTAGTTTTTGAGATATTTTCGTCTTCGATTATTTTCGAGTTTGTTCAACTTTAAAAAAATAAAATATCTCATGGACTCGTGTATTTTTTCTAATTTTCGTCATAGAAAACAAGCTATTGAAAGAAAACGGTTTTTAAAACGGTTTTACCGTTTTCTTTCTATAGCTCGTTTTCTATGGTAAAAATGGGAAAAGTACACGAGTCAAACCCCACTTTTTCCGATTTTACACATTTCTGCCAAGTTTCATGAAGATCGGGTGAGTAATAAAAAGTTTTTGAATTAAAAAAAAAAATAAGTGTTACAAAAAATCTCACCCCCTCGCCCCCAGCCCCCTATTCTACCCACTTAGGGTTACACTGGCTGCCTAAATTTTGCCTCGTGTCCGGTTGAAGTACAACTACTGTTTACCTAAAAAACTAATTATGACAATTTGAAATTTTTGGGCCGCTCGGTCCCCTTAAGGAAATAGATAGGCGCAAAATAGGCCAGGCTGCAGATTTTTTAGTTAAGTTTTCGTTGAGATTAATCAAGGAGCTAACTAGAGCCTCCTTGAGATCGATGACTAGGTTCTTCTTTCAGGTTAGGACGTACAAATTCGGCAGATGACCAACGGAGCACTCATGAGGTGATGATTCTTCACAGGTAGTACACAACTTTAGTAATTCTTCTAGCTTACTGTCTTTCTCTTCTTCTTCTTCTTCTTCTACAGCAATATTACTCCCGTACAAAGGGGTTCACTAAAGCAGATCTTGCTATTCCATATATTTCTGCCCATTGCCATGTGTTCCACCAGCTCCATGTCACGCATATCATCCCTCACACTGTCGTTATCTGACGGTGCGAATTTTGATTCATTGCCCAAAATTTCAGCTCTACAGTGAAGCAGATATTTAAGTTCGCAAGACGGTATCTTGGCCACGGAGCGCTCACATGCATTCAGCATGGCTGGAGTTACATTGAAGTTTATTGCATTATTTTACTCAAGATTTACTTCTGCCTCTGACTATTGAAAACGCACGTCTACATAAGAAGGAAGATAGGGAACGTAAAAGAAGTACGAGACTCCTACAGTCTCAAGATCAAACACATGCTAAGAATGGAGAGAGATGAATCATCCATCCGATACAGTCAAGAAAGACTTGAAGCAGAAAGGTTACAGGAGTGAATGAGAGCTGCTGATAAACGTGAGCGGGAAAATGTGGAAACGGCAAGTCAGAGAAGAGAAGACCAAAGGTTGAAAGCACAACAATGGATCAATGAAGAAAATGAAGCAAGCCAGAGAAGATTCCGCATCGGCCTATATTAATAAAAAAAATTTCGATTTTTGTTGCGTGAATTTTTTCACGCACGGGTGCCCTAGTATTAAAACTAAAAATGGTAAAGCGATTTGTTGTTTTTTTTTTTTTTTTTTGTAAGTGAAAGGAGATTTTAAAGTTTTTTATTATTGTAACTATTCTACCGACAATTCAGCATATTGCTGTTAAAATCCATAAAATATCCCTCTCTCAAAATGAATCGTTACTCAGTGCAACAACTAGCAAGAATCGTGGAACTTTACTTCAGAAGTAATTGTTCGGTTACTGCTGTTCAGAGGATATGCAGGAACATTGCTGGTATTGGAAGAAGTTCTTCGAAGAAATGCATATGATTACTTGTATTGAAATTTCGAGATAGCGGGACAACAGCAGACCAAGAACGTAGTTGCATACCAAGGACCGTACGAAATGATGTTTCAATCCAGCTTGTTGCAGCGAGTGTTGCTGATCGGCCAAAAACGTCGACTAGGATACGTTCAACTCAACTGGGAATATCACGTACTTTACTGTGACGGATTTTGGCAAAAGATCTAAAGTATCATCCATATACAATTCAAATAATACTAAACATCCAACCTATGGACTACCAAAAGAGGTTAGATTTTGCCAACAGGTTTTTGCAGCTGGCAGAAAATGAAGAGTTAGTGAAGAATCTAATCATGACCGATAAACCTAATTTTTTCCCTTGATGGTTTTGTTAATGAAAGTTGACGATTTTGGGCGCCTGAAAACCCAAAGCTAATTCATGAACGTCCACTTCACTCAGTTAAAATAACAGTATGGTGTGGCATCACATCTTCGAGGATTACTGGACCTCTTTTTTTTCAACGTTGCCGATTATATTTTTTAAAGGTACCTTACTTATGGTCCACCCTCTATATATGTTTGCGAAGACTCGGAGATATTCTGCCATTACTTTAATAGGAAACAAATTTTCATTTTGCACTCCAATTTCATATCCAAATTGCAAGTTTTCCTTAGAGTAATTTGAAAGTACTTAGAGATATTGTCAGCGTCTTCACAAAATATGACTTGGAATTTCCTGTTTTGATTTAGCACGGGAGTCATTGATGGTCAAGCTGCATTAGAACAATGATCATAAAATCGTTTTGTGGTCACTGAAATGCAATATTGCGCCAATAGAGACAATAAAGTTCTTCAGATGTATGTACCAGTCGCACAAAACCAAACATTTCTATCGGTACAAAATATGTATAAATAGGTTGTCAAAATATCTACAGGCATATGGAACCTAAAGCTGCGTCAAGCATGTATACGACATTGTTTGTAAATTATACTTAAATGTTTGATCATGATACAGTCAACGAGTTAGTGTTTCTAATGTGAAATCAATAAAATAAATGTTAGATTCACGCTAGAAATTATTACTGGCCCAACATTGCTAGCTGATATTATGTACTTCGCAATATTTTCCATTGGAAAAGCGTATAATCAATTCTCTATTACTTGTAGCTAAATAATGATAGTATTATCCTGGCAATATAGTTTATTTAAAACTTTCATGAAAATTTTCCAGGAAGGGTCCACTGTTGGTCTAATATTACGTTGCTATGTGTGTGAGGCTATATCTTACTATTATTACTACAGTATGTTACTTTTGATTATGAAGATACAATTTTTTTGCTGTATTTTTCAAGAGAAGTGTCTAACTTTGAAATATCAATAATAACTAAATGTATGGCTATGATGCAAATATAAACAGCACTTGAAAAATAAATATTTAGCCATTTGCTAATTTTATCATACAATTTTGCTTAGATACGAGTTTTTACTGTTACCTCAGATTATGCAACAAGTTAATAAAAACTTCATAAAGAGGAAATAAATACAAGTGAACAGGAATACTTTTATTAAGCGTCCAAAACCAAGAAATTATAACCAAGACAATTCAATAGACACTGAAATAAGTATTCAGTAGTGGTAAACATAACAAGTTAATTTTGAACAAGGCAACCTCCATTTTTCATGATTTTTACAAGGCGATTATCAACAGACTTTGTCAGGTTTGATATTTCAGATGGTGGAATAGACTCTGCAGCTGTTTTTACTGCATTCCACAGGCTTACTTTACTCGAAAACTGACGACCACCTTCATAGACCTCGCTTTTGATAATTGCCCAGAGATTCTCAGTAGGATTTCATTAGTTCATTAGTTAAAAGATTGGGAGAATTAAGGTGTTGCCTGACTTAGAGAGACATCAATATGAGAAGGAATAGAAATGAAATTTAACCTGCCACAGCTCGAAGATCTTTGGTAGAAGATTCAATGCCTGACTTGGAACATTTTTCACACTTCATGGCACGGGCTTAAGTGCATCATAACTGAGGATTAATGTTTTACTTCTGTAGAATTTTCACACTTTTTTAGAAATACATAACAGAAAGTTTGGGTACCCTAGATAGTAGATACCTTCTCGAGAGGGATCATCACCAGGCCAATTTTTATTTATAAGCTGCTACTGCTCGCAGGTCATAAAATAATGAAAAATGTGCTGTCTGACTTGTAGTAGGTTTTCACACTTCGTATACATGATGCGCATCTGAAATTCACGAACAACTACCGCACGCTTTTGTTTCTGGTATTATACTAGGTTCCGGCTGCGTAGTTGTTGTTATATGTGTATTAGGTAACCTACCATATAAACCGGTACCATATTTTGCCTATGCGTATAAAATGTGATGCACATTTCTATACTCGTTTGCTAGGCTTATCACACATATACATACTGGTAGGTTAGAAAAGGTATTATTAGGACAAGCATTAGTTAATTGTTACAATATCTCTATGAACCCAACTAAAGTAGAGCACAACTTTTTCTTCGTTATCAAAGAGCAATTGTTTACTACTGCAAATACAATAATTTTGAATATCATTTTATCGTTAAAAACCTAATATCTTGTTTGTTAGCTTCATTTCTTCTCAAAATGAAGTTAATATCTTCATTTTGCAAAACTTGGAGGGCGCTGAGAGAGGGCTTGTCTCATTATGGAAACGGAGCAAGGGCTTATAACCCCACCCATTCAGGCATCCGATGTAACATTATATGTAAAACAGTTATACATATACTGAAAAATGAAAACTCAATTTGCGGAAAGTCAACGATAATCGCCTGTCATTATGGGCTATTATGCAACATAAAATCGACCATTTCAATAAAGTCGCGTCTTTAAAGATATTTCAGGTGGCATGCCATTGAAAAACATGTTTATCGTTCACCCGTCGATATTAGCCTATAAAATCCTGGGAAAACCGATAATTACCAGTGCTGCCGCCGAAAATTTCTGACAGGGTATGGCATTAAGAGAAATGAAGCAGACAAACAAACGGACGGAGGGAATTTCTCCAAAAGTTAATGATCTATTCCTCCCAGCTTACCTAATAATCTCTGTAAATTTCGACAAAATCCCTCCTTAACTTTTTAGTTATCTTGGTTACAGACCGATAGAATAAAATGCAAATAGATAAAGAGACAGACAAACCCAACGAAAACATGACCTCCTGAGCGGAGCTAACTAGAGCACCCTGAGAGCGCATACCTCCGCCAAGCAAGGCAAAGTTAACGAAATACTCAAATTGGTGCTGAGACCATAACGTTCTGTGTATCAACACCAAAATATAATGATTTGTACCTTTTAACAGTATTAACAGCTTCACTATTTATTAGTTGAAGATTCGTTCATGTTTTTTTTTCAGTTATATATGCTGCTAACAAACATTTTGACAAACATTGGTTATACTCACAAACTGATCAACCGATCATCACCAAAATGTAGTTCTTTATTCAACAAACATAAAATCAAACTCAGAGACGAACAAAACAGCCTTGTTCAGTAACCGTAAGGATTCAATTGAGCGTCATCCATTTTTACTCTCTATAATGGGCTAAATTTATCATCATGGGTCATAGAAAACCGTTGCTTTGCTTGGCGAAGGTATGCGCTCTCAGAGTGCTCAAGCTTTGTCGAGTTTTTTCATCGATTGGTTTGCCTGTCAAACTGATAAATCATAGTTATGATCATATTTTTGAAAAAATTTCCAGGGCTTGTTAGGCATGTTAACCGAAACGAATGATTACTTTTGGTGAAAATACGTTCAATCATTTGATTTTTCATCTCTTCCCTCTTTTTCTTAGCACTGCTACTCAGAAAGTTAGGGACAGATTCCAATGAAATAATTACACGAGTCGTTTGGTATATCACGAAGAGTAAATGACCAAATTTTGAGATGATCTGTTTGTGTGCCTCATTATTGCCTCTGTTTGAGCTTACGTTTGTTACCATAACTCCAAAAGTTATGAACAGTTTTATTAAATAACAGGAATATCAGGAGCAATAGAAGACATAATTGATCCAATTTTGGTGATGATCGGTGCGGCGAACAAGTAAAAACGAATGTTAGAAAGCAAGCAGGAAAGGAAGGAAACAAGGCAGGAAGTAGGAAAAAGGGTGTCAGAAAAAAACGTCCTAGAAAGAATGCAAGGATGAAAAAAAGAAGCATGAAAGACAGCAAAGAAGAGAGCATGACGGAAAGAAAGCAAGCAAACAAGAAAAAAAATCAAGTAAATAAGAAAAAAGCAAGCAAATAAGAAATAAAGCAATAAAAAACATGAACAAAAAATGGGCAGGAAGAAAGAAACCAAGATGGAATTAAGGCAAGGGAGAAGAAAAAAAAGAATAAAAGCAAGCAAGAAAGAAAGTAAGCATGAAAGAAAGCATGCAAGAAGCAAAGCAAAAATTGAAAGAAAGTAAGCAAGCCAGCAAGGAAGAAGGGGAGCCAAAAGAGCTAGATATAGAGCAAACAAGAAAGACAGTAAGAAAGAAAGCTAGCAATGAAAAAATAAACCAGAGAGAAAGCACCGAGAAAGTTGAAAGGAATGCAAGTAAGAAAAGTACTAGGCAATAATGGAAGCAAGGAAGGAAGCTGATAAGAAAAACATGTAAAAATAAACTAAAGGAAAATGAAAGCACGCAAGAGCGAAAACATGCAAAAAAGAAAGCAATAAATAAAGCTTGAAAGAAAGTAAGAAAGAAAACAAGCGGGCAAGAAGCTAAGAAACAAAAGCATCACGATAGAATGACAGCTCTGGAGATACTATGAAGAACTCCAACCGGAAGTGAATCGGTATGCTCTATGGAAACGTAGTTTAGTTTAGGTGAGTGAGACCATAGCTGTAATAAGACATCAATAAGTGGGTGCATAGATCCATGGATAGACTGGAATACATTAGGTGCACGGACCCATACTAAGTTGGATGCCTTGAAGAAAGTATTCATATACGAGTGCATAGATGGAAAGCAAAAGGAAAATCAAAAAAGGAAGAGAGAAAGCATGAAATAATAACAGATCATCAGAGAAAAAGAAAAAGCGAGAAAGAAAGAACGATATCAAAGCTAGAGCAAGAGAGAAAGAATAAAGTAAGACAACATGTTCATAAATTCACGAAAAAAATGGAAGAAGAAAACAAACAAGAAGAACAAGGAAAAAAGCCAGCAGGACAGATGGAAAGCAAAAACGAAAGCGAGCAGGTAAGAAAGTAAGAAAGGCAGAGAACCAGAAAAAAATAAGAAAAATCAACAAGAAAGATGCAAGAACGAAGGAAAAATTCCGTAAACACTAAGTATGAAGGAACGTAAGCAACAGAAAAAGCGAGCAAGAATGAGGAAGGAAACAGGATAGAAATAGAAAAAAGAGAGCAAGATTGCACGCGACACGGTAGAACGGAAGCAAGAAAAAGTTTGAAAGAGAATAAGAAAAGAATCAAGTAAGAAAGAAAACAAGAAAGGAGGCAAAAACGTAGGAAGAAGAAACGAATAATGACAGGTAGCAAGCAATAAAAGGCAAGCAGGAATCAAAAAGCACGGAAGCAAACAAGTAAGAAAGAAGGAAGCAAAATAAATGGCAAATAAGAAAGAAAGCGTTGCAATGAAGAAAGCCATCAAGAAAAGTGTGCGGAAATGAACGCAAGCAATAAAGGGAGCATAGGGTACAAGGAGATGCAAGGAAGGAAGCAACAAACCAAGAAGCAAAAAGAAAGCAATCACGAAGGAAAACAAGAAAAATGTGGGAAAAGAAATAGGAAAGAAAAGAAGCAAGAAAAAGGCAGCATGAGGGAATAAAAAATCAACAAAGAATGGAAAAAATTAGAGAGAAAATATGAAAGAAAGCAAGAAAAAAGGAGCAAACAATATCAAGTAAGAAAAAAAATAAGAATGATACGAGTGAGAACGAATGCAAGCAAAAAAGAAAGCAGAAAAGTAGATTGATAAAGAAACAAGACAAAAAGCAGAGAAGACAGAAAGTGAGACAGAATGTAAAAAAGTAAGCAAATGAGAAAAAATCCAGGAAGCAGGCAAGAAAGCAAATAAGAAAAAGGAGCTTGAGAGAAAACGAAAAAAGGAAGCAAAAAAGAAAAAGAGAGAGAGAGAGAGGAACGTATGATTGCACGTAAATAATAAGAAAAACAGTCAATGAATGAAGAAAACCAGATATAAGTAGAAACAAGAAAAACGGCAGAAATGAAAGGAAGCGAGGGGAAGAAAAGTGAGAGAGCAAGCAAGTAAGAAGAAATATAAAGCAAGAAAGAAAGTAAGCACGCAAGAACGGAAGGAGGTAAGGAAGCAAGCATGTGTGAAAAAAAAGTAATCAAGAACACAAGCAAGATGGAAAGCGAAAAAGAGATCAAGGAAGGAAGTATTACGGAATGTCACCCAGAGCGCTGGTGCCCAGCAGACAGCGTCCAAGTGTTAAGTGAAGGAAATTTGAGACAACCACAGGCCTGGGTGTGCCACAGACCTACTGGGACTTTGCTCGCCTGTGAAATCTCTCTGAGCAGAGATTGTCTGACAGTCAGCTGCTTGAGGTTGAGTCTTAACACTGAAGCAATGGCTAAGTGACACCCCTCTTGGCTGTTCAGTATACAAACATCAGTAACGGCGTAAACCACTGTAGTATAACTTACTGACTATAATTATTAAGTCGACTAATCATATAAAACTAAAAATTTCGAGAATGCCTCCCATCTTCAGAAGTATAAAATATCTGAGGTAACCTATCAAAATAAAACAGAGTTCTCTTTATTTCCAACATTGTGTGGAGCTGAGAAGTTGTTCGGAGGAGGTCTAAAATGCAAGTGAATGGAGCGAGCTTGGAGGGTCGAGATGTCGACGTCTGTACAGTCAGAGGACAATGGGTCAGGCATGAACAGTGTACGTGTAGAGGTACAGCCGAGGTCATAATGTTGAGGCTAGGTTTTGCTCTATGGATGTAGATATTCCTGGGTGGTGAGTTCGAGGAGGATAGAAAAGTCTATGATTGACAAGTCTGTCGTGTTGATAGGTTGATTATTTTGTTCAGCATGGAGACGGGGAGCAGAATGAGCCGGTTTTGCGAGAAGTAGACCGATTTTACTGGATACACCTAAATGTTGATCGATTCGAGCTTTGAGATGTTGTCCATGCTACCTATATACGAAGCATTGCAGCTTCTGCATTGATGTTTCTAGATAACGCTAGAGAGGAGAGGTGTGTGAGGCTCGTCTTCGAATTTAAAAAAAGGCCTTATATACGGTGAAAGAGTTTTTGTATGAAAATTTGAAGTTAATATGAGGGTAAGCTTCAAAGAGGAAAGATTTCAGTGTTAACCGTGTTGGCAGAGTCCTTGTTGTGATACGGAAGCGAATGAAAAAAGTTTAATTTACGGAGAAGAGACTTAGTTAAGCCTGCATCGAATAGTTTATCAAGGAACAGTTTGCAGTAGTGGTTCAGAAAATGGTGTGGATTACCGCTTGTTTTGAAAAATGTTCTAAGATAGTTTTTTTTTTTAAATGCAAGTTAGGAAGAAGACAAATGGTATGTCCGAAGTAGTAAAGTTTTTATTGCATTGATTTTAAATTGATCATAGCAGTGACTGAAGAAGTTGTCCCGAGACCTGAAATGTGGGTTTTCTGAAAATACTAGGGGTCAGTGTTGAGTTTTGACTAGTTAGTTAGTTAAGCTTATACTTAAATTCACCGATAAATTTCATAGATATTTGAAAAAGTTGTTACCCAGGTAGCAATCATATATTATATTAATATTATTTTAATGTTTCAATGTTATATCAGTGTTAGATGTTAGTTTCGTTATGTCATTTCAATGTTATTTTAATATTACCATGTAATATTTC
>LQNS02276926.1:141547-152014 GCA_001587735.2 Parhyale hawaiensis | reverse complement strand
TTCCACTAAGATTGGGTTCCTGCGTAAGGTGAATTCCGTGTTTGGTGATAGTCAGGTTGCCCGCAGATGTTTTTATGCGTTTTTGCTGCCTGTGTTGGAGTATTGCTCACCGGTCTGGGCTTCAGCTGTTGACATTCACTTGCGTCTGTTGGATCAACTTGTTAGTTCAGCCAGCAGGCTGTGCGCTGATAATGATCTAGTGAACCTGTCCCACAGGAGAAGAGTTTTATAAGGTGTGCAATAATGAGAGGCATTGGTTGTATTCTTCTCTCCCTGCTCTCAAGGTTTTTGGGAGAGCGACTCGTGCTGCGTGCGAAGCGCACTCTTTCACTTTGGAGGCTGTCAGATGTCGAACTAATCAGTTTTGTCGGTGCTTCGTGCCCTGGTCGGCTAAGGTTTGGGATTTGTTGCCGGCATCGGCTTTTGGTCGTATTGACCTGCAGGCGTTTAAGTCAGCTGTTAATAGTTTTTTGCTGGATTTCCTTTAGCAGCGTTTTGGGCTTCCCGGTGTTGCAAGATGCTTCACTTGGGTTGTATAACCTGTCCGTGGGAGCTCAAGCGTGAAATTTTAATAATAATAATATAACATATATAGCGCTGAAATAGTGGAGCGGAGGAACACTAGAACACTAGTAATGGACACCAAAACAAGGAAACTATTTGCAATCCTCAGAGCTCTACACCCCCAGTCTGACTTAGATTATAAATTGCTAAAACGGAGAGTGACAGAGGATGGTAAGCGTTGAAGACTGTATCAACGACGAATGCCGAACCATGGGTCATTATGCTAAAGAACACACCGACCAGTGAATCAGAACAGCCTGGCATGAGAAGCTGCTAGCAGAAGCTGAAGAAATAAAATAATTTAAATCAAGTCAGTTGGAGGACGGATGGAGAATGAGGAAAAAGAAAGATATGCATGGCCACTATATCTGTGATATAGAGCATATTAGCTCGGATAACACGTGGGAGTTGTTGAGAGTGGGAGACCTGAAGAAGGAAAGAAAGGACTATGCTCGTAGGGCAGGAACAGAGTCTACCAACTAATTACATCTACCAGCAAATAGGTACTACAAAACAATGGTAGCAGAGAGAATGGGCCTGTTGGTTCGTCTACTGCCGCCTATCTAATCTAATCTAATCTAAATTATTAGATGCAGAGTCTGTAATGAAAAAGATAAAACCACCTACCACAGAGTCAATGAGTGTTCAGCAAAGGCCCAGCACCAATACAAGAACAGACATGACGCTGAAGCTAAATACCTGCCCTGGAAACTTTGCAAAAACAATGGGTTTCCCTTTTGGGAAATTTGTACAAGCGTATCCCAGAAAGCGTCCTAGAAAATTGCAAAGTGAGGCAACTGGGGTGATCCTGACGTACAAATTGACCATGTCATTCAAGCAAGAAGCCCCATCTACAATAGTACAGTTAAAGACACTGGAAAGCAGTATTACGGATCAATGTGGCTCAACCATGGAACGCAAGGGTAGAGGTGAAAGAGAATGAGAAAAATATAAGTTGCGGGACCTGGAAGAACAGTAGAGCTGTGCAAGATCTAGAGGAAGAACGTAAAGGTCATCCTAATCGTCATCGGATCTCTAGCCTAGGAGTCATCCTTAACAGCTGAAACCCAATCTGGAACAACATTGGCGTCCGCCTCCCTGAGGGACTGCTACCAAAGAGTGGATTGCTGAGCACAGCCCACTTCCTATGGAGGGTTCTCTTCAACTGATCTCGAGATCCTCACTTGGCATGCTGACGAGACCCATTCGGCGAACTTCGTGGTGTCAGAAGGAGCAGAGGATGGTGGGACTCTTCTTTGGTTGTTGGCTGCAACCCGAATGGTCCCACGAATACAATAGTACTCAACTACCGGAGGAGAAGCT
This sequence comes from Parhyale hawaiensis, assembly GCA_001587735.2. NCBI lineage: Eukaryota > Metazoa > Arthropoda > Malacostraca > Amphipoda > Hyalidae > Parhyale > Parhyale hawaiensis. The sequence goes on along the minus strand of LQNS02276926.1, from coordinate 150,127 downwards.
TTGCATAATAGCAATGATAATAATTAACATTGCGTAATACCTTGTGCTCGTTTTATTATGCTAAATATGTACTCTGAAAATGAACACATACATTTTTGCCTTACTTTCAGGCATTTTTTTTCCTTGCACGCATTGATTGTACCTCTTTTGGGTTAATGCTGTAGCAATACCAGTGATGGGTGGCACTGCGCACTTGGTATACATGCGTTTCGATAGAAATGAACGTGTTATTGTACTAATTTGCTACTTTGATAAGTGCTATAAAAAGTAAATGCTGGCCGGATTTAAAACAAGATTTCTCATTCCCACAGGTTGTAAGACTTGGTGAAGATGACATCGGATCAATAACACTGCCGCAAACCTTCGAAGATGACACATACTGCGAGTGGTGGATCAAGGTATCATTATCAGTGCAAAAACATTCCTAAGTTTTTAGCTTTTCATGGCATTACCTAGAAGTAGTAGTACCACACTTTCGATTAGTGGTTTTGTACCAATTTACGCTCTTGAACCATTTTTAGTCGCCTAGCCCAGTATACGACAACTGCGGAACCCCGATACAAGAACCCCAATAAATTGAGACAGCTAGGTTATAGGTCAGGATTTAGGTTAGATTAAGTTAGGTTAGGCAAAGTAAAGATACGTTCGTTTTAATGGCGTTGACGCTGCCAAAAAACGTCGAGAAAATGGCCAACGAACAATTTTTTGACCGAAATTTATTTGGGAATTAACAAGGACATAATCTGGCTCACTTAACCTTATGAGAAAGAAAGAAAGAATGAAAAGAAAGAAAAATCAGTTATTGTTCTCATATGGTACTGTGTCCAACAAGATCACGGCACAGCACCTGAAATTTTCATGATCAAAACTAACTTAAGAATAATACTAAACATTATCATCAGAGAGTTATACATAATTATGGTCTGCTGAGAGTCACTGGCACAATGCCTACACATTATGAATGAGATGATAAAAGAAACGTAGGCTACACAGAGTTAAAGCAAAATAGGTTTCTTGGGAGCATGAAGTACCGTCTGCAGAAAACGACTGGCTAGAAAAAAGAGAGTCGAGAGATTTTTTTTTTATTGAGAGCACGAATGGCAGCGTGCAGGAAGCAGTTGGCCAAGGCAAGGTGTGGCGAACTTTTTAGCACTAGTTAACACGATTACAGGGATTTCAAAAATGGGGAGAAAAGTGGGATGTGAAATTTAGGAGACATAGATCAGCTAGCCCTTTTCATGAGTGAAAGAGAGACGGACATGTATTACAAAAAAAAATAAAAATGAAGCTTAAATACAATGCAATTAGAATTACAGTGCACATTATATGCTAAAAAAATGTAGAACCAAAACTAGACATACTATACAGTGTGACAAACGAAACGAAGAAAAATAAGAAAAATAAAACGACAACAGTCGCCAGATTTTGTTTAACGTTTTCATTCTATCTTCGATTACCTAATTCGATTGCTAGCTATACGCCCGAGCAATTGGTGTCTTCCATGGGTCTCCGCACGGGAGAAAGTAAAAGCTTGGCGGTGTAGGTCGGCCATCTCGATCATTGGCCTACCTCCCGAAACAGAGGGGGAAGTATTGAGAGCCTACGTAATTTTACAAAACTAGCTTCATCAGCAGGAGCTGCAGCAAGCTGCGACATCTCCTGCGGAGAAGTCAATTTGGACCCTTGGGTTCGATAGACCCACTTTGAGGGATGAATAAAAAAAAAATTGGACTAAAGAAAAAAAAAAAAACATGAGACAATTTGATATACACGATGCACATGTGATGTAGCGTACCATTTTTATGCCTCTTATGACAGAGACTGAATCAATTTACACATCAAGAGAAATATAGTAAGTCTACAACTGCGCTGCATGTTACGCAACAGTGACTTTATGACTATGATAGCCTGAATAAATTTACACATCAAAAGAAATGTAGTACATTTATAAATGGAAAATTACACATCAAATGAAATATAGTACATTTACAAATTCCCTGTGTAGTACGCAACCAGTGTATTTAGTAGTATTATATTTTGGATGTGAAGAAAAAGAGCAAGTGTAGGAGATACTAGTTATTGACATTTCTATTGCAGACAGCAGAGTATGCTTCCTTCACTTTTAGAATTTTAGCACAATTCATCTGTAGTATTTTGCGCGATTATTAGGGTTGCTCGATTTGTGGCAACACCATCCTGGTGAACTAATTATATCCAGTCACATTCTGAATTGAAGTGGGAAGAGCATTCCAAAGTAGCTCCAGAGAAAGGGCTGCCAGCTCCAGAGAGAGGGCTACCAGCGCCGCAGGCACTCAAGAATGATCAACGGGAACAGGTTGGCGCACTGCCGAGCGGGCTGCGCTTGCGCGCGGTGGACGTACGAAGCAATGACGTCATAAAAATCTAGTACGTTTATCAGTAGCTATTTTACATTATTTCTTCACCTTTTCATTTGGGCCTCCAGAATCTCCTACATGTCCTACAGTCATTGTAGTTGTAAAAAAATATGTATCAAAGCATCTACAAAGTTTTATTAGCTCTCTGAAGGATAAAATTTTGAAAGAACGTCTGTTAAAAGGCTTGTAAAAAAGCAGATGAATTTAACTGGCAAATGCTCCCATGTATCAGAAGCACTTTTAAAACCAAATTTATCGTCTTTTAAATGCAATGAATCAAGTGAGTTTTATCGAGAGCAACATGGCATTCTAACGATGGATTTGTGTGAGTGTAAACCGCAATGCTTTCGATTCATCTTCGCCTTCTACCAATGACCTGCTATCCTCTATAATTTCAAACCGCTGCAACAAAAATTGGCTGAGATGCGAGCGATTGAACGCCGAGATAGAAGAACTTTTTAACAAGATTGGTAAGAGAAACATTAAAGGACGAATAAAAATTACTAACCTTCCGACGAAGCAATATTAAAGCAAAAGTCTATATATATAATACGCAGAAACCATACAATTGCTCGGTAAAATTAGAAACAACATCTGCTGCTATACGCTGCGCTCGTTACAGTAGTATAACAGCAGGGTGGCGTCCGACTTGCGTTAGCTAACTTGCAAAAAAATTGCCGAACCGTATTCCACATACCTAAACTGTCTTACGGAGTGATGTTGTTGAAAATGGCGAATGTTAATCCATAATTTTTCCCATGATGCTGTAGTTTTTACGATTAAGAGAGGCGGATATCTGTAAACGACGCCTACGCGACGGCACAGGTTAGACCAACATTTTACCGAAACTCTCCAACCGGCTGCGTGCCTCTTACGGTAAAATAACCTAAGTAATAATAAGATTTTACAGTCCAGAGAACTAAATAGTTCGTAGATGCTTTGATATATGTTTTTGGGTAACTATAATGACTGTAGGACACTCTCGAGGCCTAAATAAAATGATGAAGAAACAGTGCAAAATAGCTTCTGATACACGTACTAAGCTTTTACGACGTCATAAGCCCATTTCCCGTGATGCACTACAGCTTGACCCTACCTCCTGGGTTAACCTGTTAGTCTCATAATCATTGGCGGGCACTAGTAATGTGAAAAAATCACCAAGAAAATTGCGCTAAAGCGCCGATGGGACAAAATTGATGCAGAAGCGCAGCAATGTCGCCACTAGAAGTCATAGTAGTGGTACGAATAGTAAGATATAAGAACTGACACTTCATTGGTTTGGACTATTTGGCAACTGATGTATCATTAAAAAACAATTTATTCTATTTATGCATTTTCTGTCGAAAGATGTCGAGTGAGAAGAGAACCCACAGGAGTTCTGTTAGCCTCATTTTTGGTCAGTGCACTACTACTAGCATACTAGCAGAAAAATTGGGCAAAGCTTTTCTAAGACCACATGATAGGACTGACATGAAAACAAAAGAAAGGAACAATAAGCCCCAGGAGGAAAAAATCCCTGGTAGGAAAAAAGTCGCGGGAGGAAAAAATCCCTGGTAGGAAAAAAGCCCCGAGAGGTAAAAAAAAAACGCCGCCACCGCTACGGAAAACCCCTTGGAGTAACCGAAACCCCGGTAAGAAAAAAGTCGAGGAAAGAAAAATACCCAGGAGGGAAAAAGCTTCCCGGAATAAAGCCTCCAGGAATAAAGCCTCCCGGAAGAAGCCTGGTAGGAAAATTCCCCGTCTGACGTTTGATGTATATTTTTCATTTCGATGTACGCTACATTGTATTGTACTAATCAATATATTTTACCCTGCATTAGTATGAGCCAAAGTGGGTTGGAAGAGTCCCTAAAGTTGGTTAGGTTAAGTTAAGTTTAGGTAAGTAAGCAGACCACAGTTGAATTTACTTTAGTATAATACTCTTCAAAGTAAATAGGCTATGGTAAGAGACGTACAGAGCAACACCTTTTTCTTATCGAGACTTTTTCGGGTGGCTTTTTTCCACCAGGGCATTTTTCCTACTGGGGTTTTTCCCATACCCACCTAGACTGCCCTGAAGATCTTCGTACAAGTTCCAGGCGATGTTATTCTCGTCACCCCAAATGTGTGGAGTCACGATGCTGCTTTTTGGGTTAAGTTACAGTCCGCGCCAAATGGGAGAACTGCTGCAAATTGTCCCCACAGTGCACGTAACCGCTGATTGCTAGCCTACCTGGTGTTCTTTTCAGATAAGAATCCAGTAGTTTCTTATTTAAACCTGTCATATCAGCGGCATTCTGTTGAGCAGCCTCGCTCCCCGCTTTGTGGAGCTCTCGGAATACTTTATCGAAACTGCTCTGCCTCGTTCTCTGCTTCGAATACATACCTCAGAGTCTATCCAGTCCATTCTAATTCTCTGGCAACAATCAATTAATTTACAGTGATACTTTCCAAAGTTCTTCCACCATACGTGACAGGAAAGTGTTATCTTCGTTGTACTAGACACAGATGGAGACAGCTAAGTTGTTGGTGGTGGTAGTCGTACTGTTGCGTGCCGAGAACTTTGGCAGGGAATGATCTTTGACTAGCTGCGAGTAGTTTTACCTATTTTCTTGTACTCAGCATCGAAAATGGAGGATAGTGCTGCATCCTCGACGGTGTTAATTGCTCCCGTAGAGAGAGCATTGCCTCTACTTCGCATCGTAAGAGTATTCACTCCATTCCCTTCCCGCGGCGTTAATTCTAAGTCTCAATATTCTTCAAATGTAACATTATCTTGCATTCTTGCGCCAAAATCTCTTATAACTGTTTCTTTCGATTTCGCTGCCGTTATTGGTGGTACATGATATGGCCTCAAACTGTGTCAAATTTTTCCTATATCGAACAGTTCGATTCATTTCACTAAATGTAATGGTATGCTTTGCCGATCATTGACAAATACTCTCCAAAAATCGTGCACGTCTTCTGCTGTTCGTACAGCAGCTAATATTCGTGTTTCGGCAGCGAATGAGACGGACTGCATAGATGCATCCGCGCCTCATGTTGTTGATCATGATGAGGAACGTACAGACTCAAGCATGGTGCTTAGTGCCATTCCACTGAGTACTGGCTGCTCTGAAGACACTCTGTTGTTGGCGATTACACTTTGAGTTCTATTTGACAGAAATGCTTCAAGCCGCCGAGGACATTTTTCTCGGATACCAATAGGGGAAAGTTTTATCTTTAGAATTCCGTGTTCTACGTTATTAAAAGCCTTAAAAAATCCGAGTAAAACACAAACACATTTTTCCTGGAAATAGCGAATCTATAAAGGAATCATAATGTTCTAACAGTTGCGACGTAGTAGAACGTTTATGTCGGGAACAATGTTTGAACGCGAATAGATCCTGATTCTCTAGATCAGTGTTTTCCATTGCGGGTGCATATGAATGTGGGACACCCAACTGGGTCATGACGTTTGAAGCTTCTGTGGTAATATTACATTGATTTTATCCCATAGATGATAAAAATTACAAAATATTTTAGGGTTATAAGGGGAAATATACACATTTAAATAGCTTATGATGATGTTTTACGTCAATTCATTGAAAGTAAAAAATTTAGCAATGGTATAGTTACCCCTAAATGCCTTTGCTCAGTCACAAAAACTTAACTTTTCCTTTTTCATAAACGGCGAGAACAGCAGATGTTAACCACCATCCAATGCAAATAGCCAGTTAGGACGAGTCAAAATAAATTAAAGAGAGTTAATGGTAAAAGCTCGCTGTATGTGAATAATGGGCTGAGCTGGGTTGTGACGTGACTCCGACATGAGTACTTATATTTCTGACGTATGTTGTTATGCCTCTGCAGTTCTGTTTTCCGTGAAAAGCAATAGCCTGGAAACCCTCGACATCTACAATGCTCATTCAGTATGTAATATGCTACGTTGATGCCATTTTAATGGTGGGGGTTCGTGTGCTTCAGGGCGGTTTTACTGGGGGTCCGTAGAAAACTGAACTTTGGGAAACACTGCTCTAGATGGTGTACCAAGTACTTACAGAACACCCTTTCGAACCACTTCAAATCATGACTATACTCTGTTTATATCATCAAGGCAGTTTGGGGCGTGGTTAAATTCCTCTACGGCGTTGCCAATTCTATGGGTATTTCTGAGATTTCTCTATATGCAGGTTCTGGGCGGGGCTAAGATATGGGCCGAATAAAATCTCGAAAATGCCCAAAGAATTGGCAACGCTATAGAGGAACTTGATCACTCCCAAACTACCTTGATAAAATGGACAGAGTATAGTAAGTGAACCAGGTCTGTTGTTTGCTGAATCTCTACTACTTCCAGTTCGGGAATTGGGGTAATGATTGCATGTTTCTAGATGGTCGGTAAAGTAGATAAGAGATGCATACCTTTCATGTATTGAAGATTTTCACAGAAACATTATCTGGTCTAAAACCGCTGTCGTCGTACAAGCATAACCTTATAAACTTATTTGTCAGCAGAAATTGTTGTCAGGTACCAAGGTAAGGTGAGGAGCAACAACCTCTGGTAAGACACTGGCTCTAGATAGCTTTTGGGTGCCCGATGCCAGTAAATTTTCTGACAGGGATAAGGTTCTCCAGCATATCTCTGACGGGAAGTTATAACACTAAAGCAATGTAGTCAAAGGCTAATGAATATAACAGCTAGCATCTGAATATAAGCATCGCTTGATTAGATTAATAAACAATACCCACATTTTAAAATGAACCTCAATGTCTTCGATAATACGAATAGATATACTTAAAAAGATGTAGAACCGCAGCTCAGGTAGAGAGTTAGCGTTATAGTCATCTACCATTTGTTTTTGCTGTCACCGACACGCGGTACATTAGAATAAATAAGACCATGCCATAGCAAAATCATGGTATGTGGGACAATAGTAATATTCCCACATAAAGCCTGGTGCTACATGCTAAAATGACTAAATGATTATTAGAATGTCTGCGCTGTCAAAAAATGACAGCGAGGAATTTGTGATGAATAATGACCTGCATTGATCACACTTTCGCTGGGAAAAATACGCTATATCCGCCAACTCAATTTGTCATAAGAGATGAATAGTCTTTGCATGTTCCAAATTCATCTGGGCGACTCACTCCTTCCTTCCTTCCCTCAGATGACATGTGAAAAAAAATTAATTTATATCAGCAAGCACTGAACTATCGCTGATTTAATTAAATTCCCCACCGCATATCCGATCTCCAGCATAATACAACTTCACTACATTGAAACTTTTACACTCAAACGAAATCTATTTCGTTCAAGGAAGAAAGTAAGCTGGAAAACTGCGGCGTTTACTGCACTGTGAAAAATCGCTTCTCTTATGCTTCGCTGATCATCTACTTTATTTGTACGTCATGACCAGAGAGCAAAATAACTTCGTTGTGCTGAGAACGTAATAAAAACAGACTTTATGGCAGCGCTAAGAGAATTTGTTTGGATTTAACGTTGGCTGAGCAAGCAGTACATTCAATTAAAATTATAAGAATTCCAACTTCAGCAATCTTCTGCAACCTGGTCTCGTTTTCGCTTCTCGATCTCCATCAAAGTGCAACATAATTACAAAATCTGCAACCGTGCCTACTTCTCGCATATCTATTTCTTTAAGAGTTTGACACGAAACATACAAATATATGATATACAGTTGCGAGCATAATTAAGGGACAAATATAAAAAAAATCATATCTCAAAAACTGTAAAAGGTTCAACGCTGAAATTTTAATGCAAAAGAGGTATTAGGATACCTAATAATCTGCTAAGAATTTATTACGATCCGAAGGATAAGAAAAAAGTTATGTGTATTTAACTGATAATTATGAATTTAGTGTAGCAGAATTAAGGGACACTTGACAAAAAACGCAACAAAACAACAAATTTAACAAAAACCTTCATCCTTAATCAATATTTTGTGAATGATCCTTTATGTTTGATGACTTGAACACATCTTCGAGGGCAAGATTGAATTAAATTGCGGCATCGGTCACTATCAACCCTGCCCCATTCCTCTTGAAGCTTTGTCCACAAATCCTGAGTGTTTGTTGGATTTTGAGCCATGATTTTCTCACCCAAGACTTTCCACAGGTTCTCTATGGGGTTGAGGTCAGGACTTTGAGCAGGCCAGTCAAGAGTCTCAACTCCTTCCTCATCAAGAAACCTCAACACACTTTTGGC
>LQNS02276926.1:90096-107587 GCA_001587735.2 Parhyale hawaiensis | reverse complement strand
ATAGAGTTGTGCAAATACTTATGTCTAGGCACTGTATTTTGGCAGGGAAACGGCCACGGGGCATGCTGTTGAACATCAAGCTTATAATTAACATCAGCAAATAATTGCAGGCACGTGTTTATAGTTATCGACCTGAATTTGAACTAGCGGCTAGTCTACTTAGCTCAATTATTTTACCCTTAAATATTCTATAATTAGTAACATTTTTTGGCAGAAATTCATGGTTGGCGCGGACCGGAACGTCCTGGGGGCTGCGGCCGGGGGTCTTCCAACGCGACCTGGAGCCGCACACCGCAGCGGACCGCGCTTGGGGCGGACTGAGAAGTCGACAGATGCCGGCACTTGCAAGCATGTTGGTATTTCATAATAAATTCTAGCTATTAGTCATTTCGTTTGCTTCTCCCAGTGTCCACGACATCTTTTCTGCAGAGTGTAATGGTGTTATTTATTCTGTACTTGTAGATATTTTCTGAACCCATTGTGTTCTAAATAACTCATTTTTCATTATATTTTATATGCAGACTATTAGAATCTAAGTTGCGTTTCCCCATACTTGAACTTATCTGTATTTTATAAGAGATCATATATAAAAGACTAAAACCAACGTGACTTAACATTTACAACTGCGCACTTCATCTATGATGAATAATTCACCGATGTGTGAGCAATGATACATACCAAACATCCTCTCCGTTCTTGTTTGAAAGGACATTTTGTTCGTAGAAATAACATGGTCTGTCAGCGAATTATATTCAAAAGTACACTGGTATACGTAAGTCAACAAAGTAAATGTATGCACATGGCGAAGGCCACGCATTAATATATTACAACAGGTTGGTTCAACGGAACCGTGATTCCAACAGTTACAGTGCTGGCCCTGTAGTAAACATGTTCGTTGTTGAAGCTCTTGCAGTGTTGAGTGCTCTGGTTGGGGAGATGTCTGCCATCAGTATCCCGGTGAGTTTATAGTTTAGACTAAAGAGCCGCAATAAAATTTCGTTGCAAGTAGGAATGGCAGTCAGTGAAATGTGGAAAAAAAATAAGTCAGCAATGAAGAGACAACCTCGTACAGTAAGTTTACTTTAATTGGCTATTGATACGAAAATGAGATTTACTTAGCTGATGACCCGTTAATATTTTGGCCATAGCTATGGCAAAATATTTTAAGGCAATTGTTAACTTTACTTGCCAAAGTACATGTGCTATACACTCATAATGCAGCGTTTCTCTAAAAATGAAAAGGGAGCAAATATCAATAAGTAAAACAGAATGGCATGATGACGAAAAGCAACTAACAAAAAGAGAAAAAAAATTAATTGAATTGTCTAAGAAAACACAATGGTATTATCTCTCCTACTATAATCAATCGGCCCCCAAGTAGTTTTACATACAGTTTTGTGCAATGATATAATATTCCGCAAAATATTCGAACTAAACTTTTATGCACATTTCAGACTGCTTCAGTTCGAATTTAACGACCCAAGCTCCTATGATAAGCAAATTATTTAACTTTTTTTGCAATAAAGAATTATGTGTCGTATTTCCCAGGTAATTGTCATCCTTTTGTGTACATAATTCACGTGTTGGTAAATGTCAGTTCTCTAACGGCCTGTATCGTCTTTACATCAAGTGAAAACCTATCTATCATAAATAAAAAATTCTAATTTTAATGCCATATATTCGCCATTGTATTCCAATGCTTGTAAGACGGGACATTACCCCGATAGTTCTAGATGTATGTGACCACTGGAAACATTTGCAAGTTTAAGAGGATAATGAAACTTTCACAAACCAAAACAATATTAGATAGCGCATCAGGCGTCCGATTCCCCCATTGATACTTCACTGCATTGAAGGATATATTATGTAGATGATTCGATAAAAATTTTACCCAATTTATTTCTTTATTATGCTTTTCAGTTTTCCTAAAATTTGCCTTTTATTCTTGATCTAAATGGCTCAAATCTGAAAGTGCTTGACTGGTTTCACCAACATTCCCAATTAGATACTTATAGGCATTTATCAGATGTTATAGGATACCTTTCACAATTTTCCCATGGTCAGCTGATAAATGCCTATAAATTTCCGATTGGGTTTTCTCTTTTGTAACTAAAATACTAGCTTTTTTAGAACGTAAGCGTTCTAATAATAAAGTATGGGTAGTGAAGCGCATCACAAAGTGTCGTCACGCCTGCGGTAAGTCGAGTAAGGGCGAGTTACTTGGTGCTGATGCGGCGCACCACAGTTGTAGGCATTAGCGCCGGCGTAAGAGTGCAGTAGAACCCTCTGTGGGGAAGTGAAGAAGAGAGAATCAAACAGATGATGGTCGAAGAGGATGAGGGGGTTAGCATAAACGAAACTAAAGAAAGATTGAAATGGAAATAATGAGAGAGAATAAGATAAAGGCAATGCCAGTTCTTGTACCGTTGGTTCACTATTTTGTTATAGAGTGATGAGTGACAATGGTGGAGGGTGGAGGAGGTCGTCAGACCGTTGTTGGGTGCAGTGTCTGTTTTATGTTCTTGTCGGAGCTTGTCTGATCTGTTTAATGGTTCGATGTATTAATATTCCGTTTGTCTGCTGGACGGCATATTGTGTTACTGAGTTTTGCGTTCTTGCAACGTTAGTTCGTTTAAGACTTCTTCCTGGGTACAGCAAATTGTAGGGGCGGCCCGCTATTGATAACCTGCGGTCGCCAAGTTCGGCTCCACAGTACAATTAGTTAAAAAGTTGCGTGGCGAATATTATACAGTTTGACTAAAAAGTTGGAGACTGCGTTGGATACGGTTACTTGTGAATTTATTCACAGTTTACGTTGTTGCATGAGGAGGGCTTTGATGAAATGCGGAGAGTGGAGTCAGTCTCTTTCTTTAAAATACTAATGTTCTGAAGCAAAAGTTTCGGGTGAGTTGTGTGCTCTGATTTTTGGAGGGCTAATATGCCTTGTACGTAACGTATTAGCCCTCTAATTAAGAAATGAGTATTGAACCGCTTACAAATGCACAGGTAAACGACGTGGCAGGGTTGTCGTTGTGATTCCTATACATGTATTTGAGCAATTATCATAGCGCACACATTGTTTCTCCGTTAATGCACTTGTACTCATATACAGGATGTATTGGCATTGAGTGGAGGTTTTGGAAGGCCTTGATTATTGGGGGTAATATTGTTGCTGATTGTACTGCTCCAGTAGTATAACAACATTAAATTTATAGTGTTCCTTAAGGTATTGAGTGTTGTAAATTAGTTTAGTTTTGATGACATGCTCGTTTGTTTCACAACTGCGAGAGAACTGATTACGGCCATAAATTTTGTGATTTTGGTATTTCGGCCTCTCCTGTTACGAGAATTCAAGTACATACTTGACGAGTAACCATCGAATTAAAGACGTGACTGGAATATCCGTTATAAACTAACGATTCCTTCAAGTTCTCTACACCGATGTGAAAAACGTACCAATTAGCAGTGATTTTATGCCCTCAGGGATATATCCTTGCGGGCCCTTTCCCTGTCACGATATACATACATGGGGTGTAGGAACCCAATGGCTGTCCCAAGTGCCTTTTCCGCAAAGGATGTTGCAGCTGGTTGCACTTCTTGCTGAGAAGGTTAGTTTGTTAGGATAGGTGGGTTCTCAATATTCCTCTTTCTGTTCAGGGAGGTAAGCTGTCGATCGAGTTTGCCGACCTAGTGCGCGGGACACCTGGACTCTCGTGTGGAGGGCCTAGAAAGGGGGTCATCTACCTGAGTGGCTTTCTTCTGTTCTTTGCGCCTTTTTCCCTCCAGAAATAGCGCACTGAGCCAAGCGAAAGTTTCCGGCACGAATGCCGAGATAAAGTATTTCTACCGATTTGTAGAACAACCAACTCTGAACTGTACGGATCACTCATTGAGTGGATACGGGGGTAATACTATGACTATAATAATAAATAGGTAGATGCTTGGATCTGTGATTTTTTTCCGAAGCAGATATTAACACCTACGGTGCGAGGTCTCAGTGCTCACGTCCAGAAAGTTTGTTTTATAGACAACGTGCAGAACTGTTTGCGAATGCTTGTTTGAGCTAGGCTAACGCCTATATTGATTGGGTGACAATGTAGCAAAGGACGATGTAACGTAAGTAGTTGTATGGATTAAGTTCACAGTTTTTCCCAACAGAGTGTTCAATGTGAGTCACGTAAAAGTTAGCAAACCGCTAAGGGTCAGTAACTGTTCATCACAACACCGCCGGTTTGACAGTATAGCTTACTATCAATGTGTGGTTACAATCACATCTATATGGACATATTCGAGAATTTTGGGAGCAGCTCACCTAAGAGGGCATAGGATGGGCCATAAGCCGTAGAGTTAGGTTCGCCCATCCTATGTCATGGGGAGTAGCGCCCCCAAGGGGATTGTTTAGGTTACCTTCGCTATTAGTTAGGCCTTTAGGACGTCTGTCTCTCGTGCCCACTTGCTTCCTTCCTGATTTCGTACTCCTACTGTTCTTACTTCATCTGCTCTTCCTATTCTTTCCCGATTTGCTGTTCCCAGGCGCGTTGGTTTACCTTCGTTCATGGGTTCCCCATTTCTGTCGAAATACGTACTACATGTCCCTTCCTCTTCTCCTCTTGAAACCATCATAGTTCTGTTGAGCGAAGCTTAAACATCTAATATAATAATAATTTGGGAACAGCTCTTCGCGCAAACATGTTTCATTAAAAATATGACTCTATTTATTATTACTTTTTTTATATGAAATTTTCAACTATCCTAAAATATATCCTACATTCTTGATAAAGAATTACCAAAGTTCACCCACACCTACTGATATCGGGTAAAGTTTTCCATCTTCAGGTTTAAAACCTAACACTTATTAAATTCTGAGTGTTGTGGCAGCAAAATCAAGAAAGTCTAGCGCATAAAAAAAACATGAGATTCCGCTGTGGGTTACGTCAGCGTGTGGTCTTGGGGACGATTGGAGTCTATGCATGTAATCGCCAGTTGAGCTCAGCAGTACGGACGCGGGGAAACGCTGCGGCTGCCATTGCGCAGTCGGACTAAAGAGTTGGAGGATGGGGGTTGGGAAGAGTTGCTGGTGAATTTATATAAGGTTCGCGCTATTGTATGAGGAGGGCCTCAATGATTTTTTGGTAATTTTTGGTGAATTTATATAAGGTTCGCGCTATTGTATGAGGAGGGCCTCAATGATTTTTTGGTAATTTTTGGTGAATTTATATAAGGTTCGCGCTATTGTATGAGGAGGGCCTCAATGATTTTTTGCCATCGGTTTTTGTTGTGGGGTAGTCCTACAGGAACATTCATTAAGTATCTCTCCCTTACCCAATGTTCATTGCGGACGCACTGGGAGCATTACGAGCAACTCCGGTTTGCCCAGAAAGTGCCAGTACAAGTGAGGGGAATGGAAAATAAGAGAACACTATTGCCTACAATTGTACTACTTACTGTAGACTCATAATTATATTGCGTATGAGCGTTGCAAAACAGGGAAAAGACAACAGGTTGAATTAAAATGTAGAATGAAAAACTGTATCCCGTTACCAAATCGCCCCAGAACAATAACAGCGACAATGACAGTTGCCATTCAGTACACAACCGCCGCTGTAGTACTCAGTGGAATGGCCGCAGCCAAAGGCCGGAGAGTAAACAAAGTCGCAGGAGAGAACCACGCAGACGGGCACCGAGGCGACTGACAAATTTGCTATTTATTCAAGGTAGGCGAGGTACAGAGAGCAGCACAAGTGTTACTGTCGGCAGTTCACTGGTGAGCTGAACAGCTGCAAACGGAAGCCAACTGACAGTCGGTGTCGCTGCAACAAACTTTTCCTCCACCTGCGAACCGCCGGCAATTATGCAGCAGAGGTCGGGGAAATCTAGTAAATAGAATAATGCTGCTGGCACCCTATGCCATTCAGAGCCAGTAGCGCCACTCCGCTACAGGGGCTCACGATTATAGGGTATTCCTAGTGGGCCAAAAAAAGTAACACAGGCTGGCTTATGCAAGCGTGCTCAAGGCTCTAGAACACGCTGTCACCGTGCTGTATGAGCACGCTTAGGCGTGCACTGAACCCACTACACAACCTAAAGTGCTGAACCGGCACGCGTTCGACTTCCTGGCACGTTTCGCGCTGGCACGCCAGAGCGCGAGGCATGTTCTACGCCCCTTCGCGTACAATCGTCAGAGAAAATGTGTAGTTGTGTCGAAGTCAGTGAGGACTAAAGATTTTTCGAATAGAATTTCCAGTGATATACTGTGTGCTTACTTACTGCAGACACCTCACATAAGTAGGTATAGATGTCATGGGCAACAAACTGCATCTTTTTTCAAACTGCTTGGCACGTACGCGCATCCAGAGATATGCGAGCACTCACTACCCATAGCACGCTCCCGACTTGAGGGTCTAGAGCACGCCTACGCGTGCAATTAGTGCGCGCGTGTGCGTGCTGGTTTTGGGGCAAGCTTTCGACACGCGCTCACATGCATTTCCAGCACACCTGGCTTGCGACAATTGAGAGCTTGGTTAAAAACTTTACGTGACTTGGGGAAAGGGTCATAACAATATAATACACACCGTCGTGTGTTTATATATTTATGTGATATATATTATGATTTACCAGGGGGCCCGTGAGAATTCTACAGTTAAGTTTGGTTTTCCGTTTCCTAAAATTGTCATTGGTCAAACACGGTGAGTAATGTTTTAACTAAAATAGTGATCTTACTTAAAACATAACTCACCTTGTTTGACCTGCTACTCTTGAGGAGTCTCATCCGCCTCGGAGTCGGGTACCCACTTACGACTTTCGTCGGTGTTATGATGATAGAGCTAACCCGATTTATTGGGTTACCATGCTTCTGCCACGGCTTTATCTTGCTCATTATTAACTTGACCCGAAAAACTGTAGGCAGTTTCAAAATTGCTACAATTTTTATACTATAGTAACCGTCAGTGGCAAACTTTCGGTTATTGCTCCAGGCATTGACCGAGTTGAAATTCACAGAGATTTTACGTTTATATTTTTCAGCGTCTTGTTCAAATACGTCAAACTGGAGTCACGGTTACGGCAACGCAATCGGATTCGGCTGACAGCGCCGAAGAAAGTCGTACTAGTGCATCCGGTGCTTAGAGCACCACATTTACTCAATAAGATTCCTTTCTTACTACACCTCGTCTACTACCGAAATTTCCCAGCATCCCGGGAATTCCCCGGGCTTTTCTTTCAAAATCCCGGGATTACGAAAACTTCAATTAGTACTAGGACTGAAAACCCTACTCTCAATCGGTAAAGTCTAATAGTGGTGGAAAATAACTTGCATCGTGTGTGTGTGATGGGTGTGGGGTGTGGTGTAGGGAGTATGATGTGTGCCGCCTCATAAGAGGTATGTGTGCCTCAGAACAAGGGTTAGGCGCTGATTCACGTAGTACGCGGGTAATGTTGCGCAGATTATATAATATTATCAGCTAAGGGTAGAGCCGTGTGAACTTGGGCGTGAGCGACCTGCGTGAGATGTGCAAGCTGGAAAAAATGAAGTGTAGTACATCATCTATATAAGGGGCATATAACAAACAACGATAGCGTTGAAGTTGCGGACCTTGAAAAACTTATTAGTCTAATCAAGGACCTCATGATACTGTATCTAGTGGTCCAAGGTCTAATGCTTGCCGACACCGCAGACAAACCCCCTGTAAGCGGTTACGGGCATTGTATTGATAAATCGCTGCTAGCTCTCTCGCTGGGAACGACGTGTATTGCTGGGGCCACACTAGGCATGCTTCCTCGCAACTTCAAGTCAGGACGCGCAGCTCGTACGTCTTCGAGCAGCAGAATTGTTGCTAGCAACAGACAAGTTGCGCCTACGCGGTGAAAGGTCGCTTGAGGTTTTCTACAGGCTACCAGTTGGTCGTACAGCCATAGAAATCGAATCTGTATCTACAACGTGATTCTGAGAGGTTATATAAAACGCCTTTTTTGTTATATGTCAAGTTTTTTTAGTTAGCTAGAAATTGAGAGGAGCTCCTATATTATATCGACTGATTTCCCGTTATCGGTTCCAGTATTTATGGTAGCACAGAAAACCAAGTGGCCGGGTTTGCAACGTTTTGCTTTGTAGAACATATAGAGGGCTATTTATTATTTTAACTTTCAAGTTATTTATCACTTCTCTCTGTCGCCACTGTTTCACCTAGCATTTCCGCTTCACTTTACGCTTAACGTTCCACTTGCTATAACCACTGACAGTAAGAGTAGCGTAGTAGTAGTAGTCGTCTAGCCTCTTAAATAAGCAAAAGCTAGGTACTTGACACTCCTTTCGTTTCCATTGCCATCGTCGGTTGCTTATATCCCCGTCCAGACTACCGCAAAACAGAGTACATACACTGTGGCAAAAAAAATAAGTTAGGCGTTCTATGAGGTTCTCTTGCTTCTTTGTAGACATTTTAAAAGCTTCTAAGCTTCTCTGATTTCTATTTCATTACAAATTTGACGAGAAGTATGAAACTACTACAGTAGTGACATTTGTGAAAAATACTGAGTTGACGGTAAACATTTTATCGACGTTTTTTTAGACACAGTTGTGTTTATGTTGCGATAAAATGATTGTTCGCACACTTTGCACTTCGTTTGGGGAATAGAAAATTGCTGCGTTACCTTTACGAGACAAACATTTTTTGGAATTGCTCTCCAAGTCAGTCGCTTAATTTGATTGAATCTATTGCCGTGAGCTCGAGAGCACCACCGCGTGGTCAAAAAAGTATGAAAATGTCAACCAAAACTCATTTGACAGTAAGCACATCGCTGTACGCACATTGCGCTAAATAGTATCTGCATTTACAATGATAGCTCATTCATAGCGTGTCGACACTAGAAGTAGAATAAGATATTAATAGTGATAAAAAAAACTACTGTAGCTTCTTTGGATCAAGGAGCGTGAGCAACGAAGTTCTGCGGAACATGTGCGTGGTAGTCTGGACGGGGATTTGTGCGGCGGACGAGCAGCTTCCCGTCGCTATATATATATATATATATAGTGTGTCACCTACAGTCGTTCCGATACACAAAAAAGATTTCTGAGAGAATTGCGCGTTGCTCGTACGAATGTTTAAAATGGCGTCCCTGCATAGCTGCTCAATATTACCTCTATATCAGAATAATGCGGGTAGTTGAATAAAATGCCAATTAGAGACATAAACTCAGTAAAAATAGAAGTGGGAAGGGTGGACTGGAGGGCAAAAGCGTTGGTCTTCTATAATAGCGTGTGATGATGCCCCCCCCCCCTAAAAAAAATCCAAGATGCCGGCGTCAAAATAACTAAAATCAGAAATTTTGAAGCTAAAGAAGCACCTCCATATAGTTTTCTATCGAGGATGCGTAGAAAACTTAATATCGTGGGTGTGTGGCAACATAAGACTCTGAGTGTGATTTGGACCTAATAAAGAATCGGCTTGGTAAATAAATATATGAAAATGATACCATAAGTAAGTGCCTCCCATCGTAGTTTCCTGGGTAAGATTTTAACATAACAAAGCATAGGGACCGGAGGGACTGCAATGTAAATTGAAAGTGGTGCAATACCCGGAACCGGAAGGGCCGCCCCAGCCCTAGACGGAAGCACCCTCGATTGGCCAAGCTACCCAATATAACTGAAATAATAATATTAAGTACTTCACATTTTGGCATTATTTTTCATTACCTGGACAATATTGAATCAATCTAAGAAACCACTTGTTTACTGACTCATGATTACGGTCGAGTAAAACACAGTATCCAGTATGAATTACAGTATTTTGTTGCAATACGCGCAAATCATAGGCCATGCATCAAGACTATGAGATATCCTGTTTGAAGCCCTACATATTTAACATTGACTAAAGTGAATCAAAACTTGGTCTTGTTTCAGATATTCCCCGCCGGGAACGATTCCGAAGTTACGCCTTCAGATTTGTACCAGGGGGACATTATCCTGAGTCAGGAACAAAAGTCTGAGCTGTATGGGAGAAGAGTAACAGCGCTCACCGCCAGACTCTGGCCGGCTGACAGGTCTGGTGTCGTGACAATACCCTACACTTTCGGTGACCGTGAGTATTTCTGAGCAGTTACATCATCTACAACAGGTATTTGTTCATTGTTGCGAATGTACTTGTGTCTGTAGTTACTTGCATATCTTCATATAACATTCTATCATGTATAGCAATATCAATATCTTATCCCCAACGTTTTCCACTAAAATAATTACACTATACTAACCAGAATGCAAAGAGCTTAACGAGAGGACTCATAGGAATCCATGTATCGTAAAGTAACCTCATCAATGATGTCTTATCAACGAAAGGTACGGCTGAAAAGCCTATGAGTATTTATATAACACCGCCAGAAAATTTTCAATTGTAAGTTTCAAGCCATTTAATAAGTAAATAGAACATTTTCCAAATTGAACAAAAAGTAAAATTACATATAGAAATTTCAGTGGAAGAGAGTAGAGGCTTTTACATCATCAGAAGCAAGTTTTGGGCTGGGGTGACGTCCCTGATTTAACTTCTTCTTCAAAGTGAAACTTTATTTATTCTTTATATGCAAGCAATATTGCTCGTCTCAGAGGGTTTTTATAACATTTCGCCGTATTCTTAAACCTAATACATTCAACCTTCTGCTCCCGAGTAGCCAGCTACTTAAGCTGCAGCTGCACCCATACACACAACACGGTTAAATGGTTGTCGTCAGTTATAGGAAGTCTGAGCAATGAATGTTACTATTGTTTAGTCTCCCCCGCGTCGGGAATACAACACTTCTTTTATTTTGGTTTGGATTGAAGTCGCAGATCTGAGCCCCCCCCCCCGTCACCCTCAGAATACTCCGATATGTTGATATGACGTCATACGCGGGGGACAGCTAAGTTCCGTTTAGTTCTGTTCAGTCTTCCTGTGACACTCGCTGCTTCCTCGTTCTAACAGTCAATTTGTGCACTACTTCCAGCATATATAGACAGAGAAGCGGTGCGGAGAGGAATACAATCATGGATTGACGTCACTTGCATCACTTTCACGGAAGTATCTGAGGGCTTCAGAGGAGCGCATCTCATATTTGTTCAAGCGAACGGCTGCGCGTCATACGTTGGAAGAGTGTCCAAGAGAGGTCAGAGGGTTTTCCTCGGCAGACTCTGCACGGTCTCCGTAAGTGTATACCTCCAAATATTCATACAGTTCAAGAATGCCTGATTATAGGTAAAAATTTTCTGATAGCTACAATTAAGATATTTTAACTTATTGCTCTTAAGGTCAAGATACTTCCTTAAAGTTTGAATAAAACTCTAACAGTAGTCAGAAATTAAGGTGGATGCAGTCTCATTTAGATCGATGGAGAAATGATCGATCTCCTTTGTCATGCAGCCGATTCGCAAGCGCTTGGTTTGTTACAATTCGCAATTGAAACTCTAAGTTGGAGTGGAACGACAATATAGAGGTTTTAATGAAACATTGTTGCAAGATGTTATAGAGCCCATGGGCCTAGTTTAAGAAAACGTTATTAACTTGGATATGTTCGCATGAATAACTGCAGCTTGAGGTAATATAACACATTCAAGTTTGGCCTTACATTCGCGTTTAATGTTTAAGTGAAGAACAAAATTAAATCCGGCTGGACTTATTTAGAAAGGAAAATTAGTTAGACCTGGGCAATATTATCTGAAGCCAATATTGGTTAATCAATCCTTGGTCCACCACCGCAGCGCAGCACTAGCCTGAATGTGACCGACAAGGGTCGGCCGGCACAGCTATCGTCTATCCCGAATATAAGCATACTGTAGCTTAGGCAAGATCGAGAGAGCCCAGGCTTACGTAACCTTGCAAAGAATAGCCGGTCATCCTCTCGGAAACCAGCTACCTGATAATATTAATGCAGTTAAATAATGACTCCCACTAACGTAAAACTTCCAGTTAAGGGGAATTTTTATAATATATTGCACTATCTTGGGTTTTAAAGGAGAGTATAACACATTTCATCCCGTGCAGATTTACACGCACATGAATTTTGAGTGAACTTCAAAAAGTGTAACTCAAGTTGATACATCATGGCAGAGCAAATGCTGTATGATCAAATACCATTTGTACCTCAGATATGCCAGCAAGCTAGGCGTCAATCATCATGGATAGAAAACTCAAACCCTCGTAATGCGTAACCTTTACGTAGTTGACTTAAAGTTTTCTATCCAGATATACCATAACTATACAGAAGAGGTACTAATAATATCAGGCTGCATCTAAAAATTCGTACAGGGACTGTACGTGTTGGGACCGCTTTCGAGACATACACACACCCAGGTCTGTAGGTACTTTAGAAGAGCTTGGCTAAGTACCTGCGAGCTGTAGCTATTCTTCTGAATGATGTTTTTTTCCATTGTCTTAGTTACTATATAAGTGCTTGTTATTCATCTGCAATTTAACTCTTCAACACAATATTAATAGTAAAAAGTACACTAGTGTACGAACTTCAATCGTAATAATTTCATAAAATTTTACTAGTAGTTTTTTTCTGTTATTCACGAATGTAACAATCATCACCAACGCAAATACTTGCCATTGACTTGCACTCCACTAGCGCGGTGCTATGTGAACTTGGGTTTCCAATTTGTCGCATTACCATAGACTTGAACTAACGTTCGCGTATTGACTATGTGTACCTTACTGGCATTCGTTTTTATAGTTTAAAGGTTAACTTTATGCATATTAATAAGACACAGAGAAATCCTTGAGACACTGTGTAGTGCAGGCAAATATAAAATTACTGTTTTAGAGATTTCTCTGTGGGTACAATATGCAATGTTGCTGACTTCTTTGATGAACTTCTAGTCAATAATTAACCACGTCATCGATATTCAATAAATAGGCCGTTTGCAATTTTTTTCGGAATTTTGTGCATACGACTATACCAGGCGATAAAATTACAGCAGTAAATTTATTGGTTCTTGCCTGTGAGAGCGACACACTTCGCTTAGAAGAAAAGATGACAACATATGGACGCAGCTGATTTGATATTTTTCGTTTACTCAATACCCTCGTTTTTGAGAGTGAAAAAATATCAATTCGTTTCTGCTTCATCCGGACGATACGTGGTTATCACTTACCAGACCAACAACGAGCTGATGGAAAGTTTGAAGCTAAGCAACATCAAAAGTTTGTATGGAATGTAAACGGCTTGCGCTAAGTTCATATTAAAATATTGCAAAATTTCGTACCCGAGTGGTTTAGATTTATTCTGAATTCAATAAAGATTTCACTAAAGAAAAATATCACAATGGGTGGGGCAGTATTTGGGTAGAATTCTGAAAAAAAAACATAAATCTTGTTTCATTTTTCGTTTGTACATAATTTTTCGAATCAGGGCTCAGATTGATAAATGCTGCAACATTGTAGCCATTACTTGTTTGCAATGTACAATCTTGCTACAACACGAGAGAAACGTGATTTACGAAGCCCTGCCCTAGTAATTGTAGATTCAAAGCGTCTATGCCCATCGCTGTCCATGACAGAGCGTCCAACCAATGAGAGAGCTGGTTACTTGCCTCTTTGTTTTTCACCCACCAATCGCGAGGTTGAGTTAAATATCGTCACCAATAGCCATTCGCCGTTCCCAAACCCTTAGGGGTATATTCTGGCGGGCCCTTTCCCTACCACAATATATTTGGGCCTCACGACCCAAAGGGTCACAAGTGTTTTGCAGCTGGTCGCAGTTCCTGCTAAGAAAATTAGTTTGTAAGGTTAGGTAAGTTTTCTACATATATTTCCCCTTCTGTTCCACGAGGTGTGCCAGGGATCGAGATGGCCTACTCTTTCTCGCGGGACTCCTACTTTCACCCCTGCGGAAGACCATGGAAGGGGCCAGCAGCTCGGGCGTTTCTTTTTTCTGTCTTTTTCTCTTATCGTTTTTCGTCTCTTTCCCGGTGGCGTTTGTGGCAACAGCTAGTTCCAGTACCCCTGTGCACCTGAGCGAGTGCGTTCGTGCACACGTGTAATGAGCTACACGTGGCAAAGCCGTGCGCCCGAGCGAGTGCGTTCGTGCATACGTTTAATGTAATGGAAGGACGCCCGCTCCTTATTTATGTCGCCACATACCGCCATTATACAGAAGATTCTTTATCGAAATTAATTCATTTAGATAAAAAGCATACCATACTAAGAGAAATATAGTTATATGTTGCTGTCGTAAGTGTCGTCACGATAATTAGAGAATGGTATTGGTATTTAATTCTATAACAGATACATAAAATATTACAGGCGTCTTTTTGTTGCCACCTTGCGGATGACGCCGCTTGATTGCGCATGATCCGCGCGTTTTTGTGGCCGCTTTTTGACTTGATTCTGCTAGCAATCAACCGTGATCAGTGGTGAAAAAAAAATTGATCACAGCGTGATTTCCTCCGCAAGCTAATCATGCGTGATCAAAGAGTGATTCCAGCCGTTGGACAAGTAAAAATTCAAAATTTTAAATGCAAGCTCGTAATTTTTTCATATATTCAGGGATAAATTGAATATTGTTATGAATGTTTGTAATATTGACGTCCAGAATTATAATTTCACATATTTTATGCCTCAGTATGTTCAAAATATCTTAAATACTGATAGTTCACTTAAGCAATGACTTCAAAGTGAATAAAAGTTCCTAAGAAATCAATTTCCCACTATTCTCTGTAAAAATATGAAAGAAATTTATTTTTCGATTATAGACGTGGAGTCCCTCACTGTCTTTTGTTTGTTCACAGAATCATTGGCCGTTGTTGTGCTTTTCAGTGATCACGATAATCATGATCACGGTGATTCTATATATTCTAAATTTCCCATCGCACTTTTCTCCTCTTTATTTTTTTTAAACCCCTGTAAACGTACCGTTTACTAATACGCAACGACTTGCCCTAGCCCACTTTAGGCTGCATAGTGTATTTCATACTCTAAAAAAATAAATAAACAAAACAAAACTTGTTTCTCGCCTGCTCTGTGTAACCAACGCTCCTCTCAACGGAAAGTCATGTCATTATCATCATCTCCTTATTAAGACGCAGGCATTGCACGAGCAGATCTTTGCAAGCTTAATGCCAATTGTCTCTCGTGTTATTTTTAGTATTATTCTTATGTTAGTACTAAGCATGAAAACCTCAGGATGTTGTGTCTTAACCTTATTGGACAGCCTCCATACGAGAAATAAATGAGTTTCGTTTGTTTTTAATTCTGATCACGAGCATGGCCACAAAAAGACGCCTTTTATATCCCTGTAGGACTGAACAGACTAACTGGAGTGTGCCATGCCAGTAGCCAAAACAGGGAAATATATCGCATTTCCAAACTGTTCGTGTCACAATCGTTCGATCGTACGCAGAAAGTAAGTGAGAAGAAAGCTGGACTTTTTGGCACTTACTGTGGCCGTCTTTGTAATTAGAATAACCGAATGAGAAGTTAACAAGAAATTAAGTTAATATCATTGTTATTTACTGGCTAATAACTGTAAGTAGCTGATGCAGTTTACATATAGGATATATAAGGAAAATAAAATACAGTAGTTTCGTTATTTTTAATAAAGTTTAGCATTAAGCTTGTTCTTATTGATATTTTTACTGAGACATCTGTTCCTTTTGTTGGAAATCCCACGGCCTTTCAATAGAGCACCCTCTCCTCTTGAGACTCCAGCCTACCTCCTTTGCACTCAACACAGTCCTCCAAATCCTCAACGTCCTGCATACTGTGCTCCTCCATATCGAAAATGCTACCCACCAAACTTACTGCGTGGAAGTGTTGCAATATATTCAAGCAGTTGGCGCCAAAAATGCTTGCTGTAACCATGACGTCATACATAGACTACAGCATTTTCAAGAAAAAAAAAGAGAAGCCTAAACATGCATACCAATGAACGCTAGCTTAACGCTAAAATTCATTAACTTATCGAGACACTTATGATAGCAATATTTAATTGTATAACTTGTAGTATTGTATGTTTGTTATCTAAATAAACTTGTCTTTTCGACAGAGAATGGATCGAACTATTCTGAAACAAAATTACCAGTTTCGAAATGCGATACGTTTTCTTGTTTTGGCTACTGATCCATTAGCGTGTTCAGTCCCACAGTGCTATATACTACCATTTTATATTCTCGGCATAGAATTAAGTACCAATCGCAGTCTCTCTAATTATCCTAACCATATAAATTGTAGTATTGTATGCTATTCATCTAAATTAACTCATAGTTTCGATAAAATGGCTGTATCTGGCAATGTTAAGGAGAGAGGCGCAGGAATGTGTGACAGAGAGAGCAGCTTAAGCAGGTAGGCATCCAGTACAGTATGCACGAACGCACTCGCTCACGTGCAGGGGGTGCTGGAAAAGCTTTTGCCACTAACGCTGCCCGGTGCCGGCCGGCTGAGTGAATTCGTTCAGTTGAGCCGTGTAGGGTTGGAGATGCGCGTGCTTTATAAATTTGAGACACTGAACTCACTTATGCGAGCTTCCCCTCCCTGAACAAAGCGATTCATGCTGAAATTTCTAATATAAATTTCTGAAATGGTTTTGAATTGTGTATATGAACTTGTTAGTAAATTTATCTATGTTCGATGTCCCCAATTAACAGATAAAGCTATGTCATAAGCATAGTGAAAATGGAGGACAAGCGTAAGAACAGGCGGTGTCTCAAATTAACATAACATAAACGGTAATGGGGTGGAGCGAATATGCTAACTAACATCAAAATAGTTATTTATACTCTGTCCATTTTATTATGGGCATTTTCAAATTGCTGTACAGCGTTGATGTTTCTGAGATTTCCCTATAAGCAGGTAGCGGACGGGCCTAAGATATGGGCCGAACAAAATCTTGAAAATGCGAATTGAAGTGGCAACGCTGTAGAGGAATTTGGCCATGCCCAAACTGCCTTGATAAAATGGAAAGAGCAAAGTTACTTAGGTTTGCCGAATTTTTCCATTTTCCAGAGAAAGTAAATGTAAAACGCAAGTTTTGCAACCGAAGTCTGTTGGAATCCATGCTGCTGTTTGAGCGTTCTGTAAGCATTGGAATAAAAACATATATACACTTGGAGAAAGTTTTATTCACTAATTTGAAATACTACTGGCATTATTGAATTTACCGTATTATTTTCTTCCCCATCAGGATCAATGGATAACAGTTAATCCTTAGCTTTTGAAAAGCTACATGGAACTTCGCTGCGAGTTAAGAGGTGCTTAAGCTTCAAAAATTAACTTGGAAGTTGTAGCTGTAAGGTACAACATGGGTGGGACCTTACGAGCTTTTATTTCGCTTCATAAATTTGGCACATGATGGTATTATGGGAAGTGAATACTGAACGGGTGGTACTGATTTATTTCTAATCGACGAAAATAAAGGACATCCAGGTTCCATGTATTTAATTAACGTAAAATAATACTTCTTCTGGATCATGAATTTTATTTTTACCGAGCTTTCGACATTCTCAGCGAATGTCGTTGTCAAGGTGGAACTTCAA
>LQNS02276926.1:48415-73332 GCA_001587735.2 Parhyale hawaiensis | reverse complement strand
TGCATTCCAGGATTGACGAGTTTCGTAAAAGTTCTCAAGAATAACTGCGGGCAAGTGGAACTGACAATCGATGACTTCGACTTGCCCGGAAGAAATTATCGTGGCTGTGGTGTTGCAGGCCTGGGAATATCCACTACAGAAAATATGCTGGACGTAACTGAGTGAGTTCTTTAACATAAAGTAAGGGATGAAACTGTTAGAAATTTATATACAACATGGAGGTCGATGAGCGAAAGTTATTTCACGACGTAGAACGCAATATTATATTTATGTGATTTTTTTTCATGTGAGAGGCGTATTCCTGCATGTTGTAAAATTTTCCCGGTGCAAAACTCCACTCGAGCTTTAAAGTGTTCAAATATAAACTAAAAAAAATGCTGGTTTTATTCACTTAGAGATGACTTCTTACAATAAAGATTCGACTAGTTTCTAATATTATTTGGTTCTTAACGCTACAAATTTTGGAGAATTAAAAGAGGTTACAAGCGAAAATTCCAAGAACATAAATTTCTAATATTTAACAAGATCTTAAGACTTCAATTAAATGCAATATTATTTCAAAAGTTATTTAAATTAAAGTTTAACAGTAGACAGTAAGATTGCATGAATTTTTAATCAGTTAACTATGTTTATTTGTATCAACGAAAATGTTTTGCTAGAGGTAGCAGGTAGCACGATCTGCTTACCGCACATGAATACAAACGTACTAGTGCGCTAGAAGATTGCACAAATAGTAATATATTTAGTACGAACAGTACTAACATACTAAATGGCAAAACACAAATTGTACTAAGTCTACCCTAAGTAAACCGGCAGTGCCCGGTTATTCATTCTCTTCCTATTTTTCTATTTTCACCTTTCTTCCATTTTCCTCTCTACCTACTAACATCTCTCCCACCATCGTCTAATTTTCTCCTCTCTTCACTCCACTCACCGGCCGAAGTTACTAAGTCACAGCTAAGTTCAAACGACGCATGAGCCGTACTAAAAAGTACTAGACTATTCAAAGGATAACTAGAGCACTCTTAGAACACATACCTCCGCCAAGCGAGGCAACGGTAGCGAAAAATTTAAATTGGCTCTGAAACCATGATTTTTTGTATCAACTCCGATATCTAGTCATTTATTCCTTTTGATAGTAATAACAGCTTGTGCCATTTTCTTGAAAATCCATACATAACGTTTTGAGTTATGCTGCTAACAAACATTATGATAAATATGAGTCAAACATACAAAAGAATGAACCGATCTGCACCAAAAATTTGATCATTTATGTCTTTTATTATTACTAACAAACCCTTCAAATTTCATAAAGATCTATTCATTATTTTTTTGAGTTTTTGTGCTAAGAACAATAAAATTAAAAACAGTGGCAAACAAACGAACAATCGGATCATCAAAAAAAATCGGTCATTTACTCTTTGTAATATACCTAACAGCCCATATCAATTTCATATAGATCCGCCCATTACTTTTTCAGCCATGGCATTGAGAGAAATGAGGCAGACTAACAAACAAGCAAACAAACTGATCGACAGATCTTCACCATAAGTTAATCATCTGTTCCTCCTAACATACCTAACAACCTGTAATTTTGGTTCCAAATCCGTATATAACTTTTTGAATTATCTTGGTGACAGACAGACCCGACTAAAACATAACCTCCTTGGCGGAGGTAAAAAAAAATTATGTGAAAAAAGAATTCATTCCAGCCAGCAAGGTCTGCAAAATATAATGAAATAGTACCGTTCGACTATGATGGGTCGCAGGGAAGGATACTTGGGCCTTTTGATTAGTTACGTCTTTTTTAATTATAAAAGAAATATACGATAGTCGACAAATATGTTAAAAAAATCTTAACGTTTCGGGAATTTAATTTCCCATCTTGAGAAGTAAAATTTCTAACTGATACAGGATGAATAATAATAACGTTTAATTTAGCAAAATCTAAAATTGAATACGTGTTTGCATGAGGGGGCCTAAAAAGTAAATGACTGCAGTGCGCAACGAGGGTCTCTATGTACGTAAGTGTCGATCGGTATGGGAGGCGGAGGGAAGCGAGCAAGTCCAGTCGGAGGCAAAAACGTCAGTCATGGATCGTGATGAGCGGTACAGCTGAAGTCAATATGTTAAAGCTAGGTTTCGTTTTATGGATATGTAGTGATTCTAGAGTTGTGAGTTTTATTGGATTAGAATGAGCTATGATGGAGAAGTCTTTCCTGCTAATTGGATGGTTGTTTTGCTCTGCATGAAGACGGGAAGCTGAATGAGCTGGTTTTGTTAGTGGTAAACCTGTTCTGCTTGATATACCTAATGTTGGTCAACGCGGGCTTTGAAATGCTGTCCAGTGCTGCCGTAGTACAGAGCTGAGCAGCTCGTGCAAGAAAAGACGTAAACAACACTATACCGCAAGTTTGTAGGAGGTTTATCTTGGAATTTAGAATAGGATCCTATGGTAAATGTATTTTTGTAAGAGAATCTAAAGTTCATGTGCGGGTAGGCCTCGGAGAGGAAAGCTGTCAGGGAATTGACTTTATCGATAGTGGTTTTGCTGTAGTATGGGAGGGAATGGAAAAAGTCTAATTTACGAACGGTAGGTTTAGCTATGCTAGGATCGAATAGTTTGTCGAGGAATAGTTTGCAGTAGTGATCCAAAAGGTGGTGAGGGTAGCCGTTGTTCTTAAAAAAAGGTTCGGAGAAAATCTATTTCATTGGAGAATGCTAGATACGAGAATAGATGATATGCCCTATATAGTAGAGTTTTTATTGCATTTATTTTAAATCGATCGTAACAATGACTAAAAAAGTTAGTTCCTAGGCCAGAGAATGTCGGCTTCCTATAGACTTTAGTGGTTAGGTTTGAGTCCTGCTTTTTGACTAGAGTATCTAAAAATGCAATAGAATTGTTGGATTCCTTTTAGGCGGTGAACTTTATGTTAAGATGCTTGCTATTTAAATAGTGTAGAAATAAATCAGAATCAGCTGGGTCTTTGAAAATAAGGAAAGTGTCATCTGTGTACCGTTTATAATGGATTGGTTTGAAAATATTCGGACAGTCGTTGAACCATATTGATTCGTGATGGCTATTCTATCTGACACAACAAAGTTCACTCTTCACGATAAACATACCGACCTTTTCAAGCTTACTCTCATATTCATTGATAAAATCCATAGGTTCTTGAAGAAGTTGCTAGATCATGACATCATTACTAAATCAACTTACTGCTCTCTCTATAACTCTGGCGCATCACCTGGAATCATATAATTATGGTCTCCCTAAAATACATAAAACCAATATCCCCTTGCGACCCATTTTACCTCCATACAATACAACATCCTACCCAATTACTAAATTCCTCGTACCATTGCTTGAACCTCTGACAACCAATCAGTATACATTGCGTTACTCTTATGAATTTAAAGATGGAATCATAAACCTTCAACTGCCGCCCAATGCATGCTTATCTAGCTTTGACATTACTTTCCTGTTCACAAATATACCCATTGACGAAACCATAGATATTATATGCAATAGGGGTTTTGACAACTCGGACTTGTTCCATAACATGGACCAACCTACATTTAGAAATTTCCTTAATCTAGCCATCAAAGATTCTTTTTTTATTTTTAATAATAGGTTATACAAACAAATCGACGCGGTTTCCATTGGCTCTCCGCTCGGCCCCACCCTAGCCAATATATTTTTATGCAATCACGAATCATTATGGCTCAACGACTGTCCGAATAGTTTCAAACCAATCCATTATAAACGGTACATAGATGACACTTTCCTTATTTTCAGTGACCCAGCTGTTTCGGATATATTTCTAGAATATTTAAATAGCAAGCATTCTAACATAAAGTTCACCGCTGAAAAGGAATGCAGCAATTCTATCGCATTTTTAGATACTCTAGTCAAAAAGCAGGACTCAAACCTAACCACTAATGTCTATAGGAAGCCGACATTCTCTGGCCTTGGAACTAACTTTTTTAGTCATTGTTAGGATCAATTTAAAATAAATGCAATAAAAACTCTACTATATAGGGCATATCATTTATCCTCCTCGCATCTAGCATTCTCCAATGAAATAGATTTTCTCCGAACCTCTTTTAAGAACAACGGCTACCCTCACCACCTTTTGGATCACTACTGCAAACTATTCCTCGACAAACTATTCGATCCTGGCATAGCTAAACCTACCGTTCGTAAATTAGACTGTTTCCATTCCCTCCCATACTACAGCAAAACCACTATCGATAAAGTCAATCCCCTGAAAGCTTTCCTCTCCGAGGCCTACCCGCACATGAACTTTAGATTCTCTTACAAAAATATATTTACCATAGGATCCTATTATAAATTCAAAGACAAACCTACAAACTTGAGGTCCAGTGTTGTTTACGAATTTTCTTGCACGAGCTGCTCAGCTCTGTACTACGGCAGCACTGGGCAGCATTTCAGAGCCCGTATATCAAGCAGAACAGGTTTATCACTAGCAAAATTAGCTCATTCAGCTCATAAAACGAAACCTAGCCTTAACATAATGACTTCAGCTGTACCGCTCTTCACGATCTATGACTGACGTTTTTGCCTCCGACTGGACTTGCTCGCTTCCATCCGCCTCCCATACCGACCGACACTTATATAGGGACCCTCGTTGCGCACTGCAGTCATTTGCTTTTTAGGCCCCCTCATGCAAACACGTACTCAATTTTAGGTTTTGCAAAATTAAACGTTATTATTTTTTATCCTTTATCAGTTAGAAATTTTACTTCTGAAGATGGAAATTAAATTCCCGAAAGGTTAAGATTTTTTATCATATTTGTCGACTATCGTATATTTGTTTTATGATATTAGCTTTAGTTCAATATAAATTTTTTTAATTAGTTACGTCGTGATCAGAAATCTAATAAGCAATAATCATAGTCCAAAGAAGCGAAATAAGAAATAAATAAGTCCCACGGGAAAGGGACTTGGCCATCAGCATCCCAGTAAACTGGTGGAGAACCTTCGTTATAGAGAAGATGCTGTACTAACACGTCGCATGGGCAAGAGACCGGACCAGCGAACTATGACCAGTCAAAATCTTCACTGGAACACCGGGAGCAGGAAATTAAAATTTCACGATTTATTTTCGAATATGCAAAGAAGTTGGCTAGCTGTACGGAAGAAGCAATTAACGGGAATTGATTATTCTTTATTCAATTTCAATTTAATTTACTTGTAATTCAAATATTTATTTATTTTATTTAGATTAATAGACAATAATTTTTTTGAATAGTTGAATTGATTTCAATTCATAGAGCTGAAGCACAGCGTGATTTCGATCAGAACATTAGAGGAATTTTATATTTGTAAGCTATTACTCGCACCTTTTGCTGAAGTATAGGGATTATGAAATTGGAGAGAACAAGCAGTGGCAGCCGAATGCAGAAGGGACAACACAAAATGGCTGACAGCCAGTGGACTACCACTACCGGCTGAATGATTGGATGACCTCTCGCTGCTAATGGCAACCAACCAGCAGCAGGGAAGAACTTTTTTACTGTGAAAAAAAAAAAACAGTTATACAATTTAACCATGCTCTATAATGTCAAAATTTACCCTCAATATGGCACGTAATTTGTTACTCATAGCAATGAGTCACTCTTATAGGAGAGGTAAGTATTTTGACATAATGGCAACCATAGTTACCTTAGAAATCGTGCATCTCTAGGTGTTGAGACGATTGGCCTCAACGAGTTGGGTAATGAGGAAAAGGATTAGTAATTAGTCCTCACGCTTCGTTAATTACGGCAGAAGAAGAGTAGGTAATTTACGGCAAAGAAGCCTATTTAACTAATGCGGAAACGCCGCCCATCTCACAGTAACCGCAAGGTATACGTGTAAGACACAGGGTTAACGCTTCCTAGGTAAATATGTTAATCAGCGGAGGAATAAAGAAGATACTGAATGACAAAGGGCAGGCGTTTGATAGGCATACTTAATAGATAAGGGACTAAATGCAAGATACCCAAAGGTACATGAATAGCCACTGCACGCTAAACTTCAGCGTTCACCGGCACTTGCAGCGAAGCAACTTCCCTTAACACCGAAGCTCACACCTCCGTCTTCAACATTATTCGCTGCCTCCCTGAAATCTCCCGTCACTGAGCGGAGGCTATCGAACTTCAAAATTTCTCCAATGCAAGGAGCTGAGGCCCTCTCGCAGCGGTAGGCTTTACTTACTAAAGAAACAAATGTTCTTCAAGATTCACGTACTCGAATTACTCATCGCTCGCACTGGCCCCTTAATCAAGGTTCATTCGCTGTTAAGCATTAAAAGTTAATTTAGTTAAGGTCAAGGTGTTAATTAAATTTATCCCATATGACACGATACGTTGGGCTTTGGGAACACTTCTGCACGGAGTATATCTAAGATCTGTCTATTAAGGAGTATATTTAAGAACTGTTTACTTGGAAGTATAGTTAAGAACGAACTACTTACTAGGCACGAATTTACCTAGAAGTAAGTTTCTGCGCAGGATAAATACACCAGGCATTAAAGTTTGAATATTTTAGAATAAAATTAGCCTCTCAGGGAGCGGGAAATTTTACAATATCTCGATGTTATTTTTGCCCCTCAAATACTTCATGTTATGTACACATAATAAAAAAAAGCTTCGGTAACAGATTAGTTATAGTCAAAAAGTTTAAGCTCCAGTTTCCGAGCTGAACGATTTCACAGAGGAAAGAGTAAGGGGCATATAGTATGTCGACAGAAACGGGGAACCCATGCAGCAAGACGTTCCCACACATTATCAACACTCCTGGAAACAGCAAGCCGGGAAAAAGAGGAAGAACAGAATAAAGCATAGTAAAGTAGGAGTTGGGAATCGGGAAGGAAGAAAAGTGGGCACGAAAGACAGACGTCCCGAAGTCCTAGCTAATAGCTGAGCCCCCTGGGGTTGCCGGACTTCACACGCGGCAAGTTCGGCATTCGCTGTGTACGTTTGTGTTTGGGCGTCGGTGTACGCGCGGGCGACGTTCACGTTCGGCTGCTGTGCCTGCGCGCTGTATCGCAGATTGCGTTAGGTTAAGTAAAGTTAGGTAATTTTAGGTAACGTTAGGTTAGGTAACGTTGGTTATGTTACGTAAAGTTAGGTTAGGTTACATTAGGTAAGGTTTGGTTTGGTAGTGTTTTCTGATGGGTATTGCTCGGCAAGAATGCTTACTTGAAAGCACGAATGGCGAGTTTGCAGTGAGTGCTGCTGGGCCCCATAACATAGGATGGGCGAACCTAAACTAACCCAACCTTATGGCCCACCCTATACCCCGTGAGGAGGGTTCAGTAACAGGTAGCATGAGAAAATTAGAGCAGAAGGAGACACACACAAAAATTGTGAGTAGAATTTGTTGTGGAGTAGCTGGGTTGTAGTTTTCCTGATAGATATTCGAACTTATTGTTCTCCTAGGTGAAAATTGTATACGATATAAGAAGTCACCTGCAAGGTGTTTATTTTGCTGCAAGTAAGCAAAATAACCCTTTACATATCGAGGGGTTGCTACTTCTAGGCATCGATACATAACAATACAGCCTCCTCTTCAGTTTTAATTTATTAATACAACAATATACATCCTAAGGCAAATTACAAATAGTGAAAAGAAAGTCGACAGCAAATTAAATTTTAACGTTTCGGGAATTTTTTCCCATCATCAGAAGTTTGGATAAAAACTACAAAGGATGCCTAACAATATTTTATATTAGATAACCCAAGTTTTGAAATGTGTTAACAGGGTGGGACCTAAAGGGCGAATGACCATGGTGCGCTACGAGGTTCTTATATAAGCGTTGGACGGTAAGGGAAGCGGAGGAAAACGGACAAGTGCAGTCGGAGGAAAAAGTGTCAGTGAAGTTCTATGACGAGTCTCTTACGCGACTTACTACATGAGACGCAGTGAACTTCCCCATAATTAGGTACAGTCCCTTTATTTACAGAAATGCTTATTATCAGTTTCATCTACTTCTCTTGAAAATTAGATTCCATATCAATATATCAATAGCAGCTATAATATTCAACAGATATGGACAACCCGGCGTGTCAATATTCAGGAAATATGAAAAATTCTCCTGAAAACTTGAAAAAGCAAAGCTAGACCTACACTTTTAACATGTTGCAAAGCATATCAAGTCATCCCAAAATTTCTCCGCTTCCGTTTGTATCGACAGTCACTTCAGAACAGCGAACTGTGCAAATTTTGGGCAATCTAAACTCTTGGACTTGGAAATTCAAACTCAGCAGAGCAACATCGTCAATCGTACTAATTCGACCAACCGGTACCTATCTCAGATTTAAAATTCTTTTTAATTTCTGGACCAAATCAGTTTAGTTCACTTTGTACAGTCTAACACCAAGAAATTCATAGATAGAACCAAATTCGTCCACAGCAGACAGTTGAATGCATTAGGAGCATCTCCAAACCTAACCTCTTGTAATCCAGATTTAATTTTTAACTACTTGACGTAATACTTTCACCGCGCCTCAAATTTTTACTGTCATTCGGCGAGGAATTTTGCCTACCCATATTCAAAGCGGACTATTACAAACATTTAATTGGTTTTGAAGGCCTAGCTAGCAAACAGATTGAAATCGCAACCACTGCGTCCCAACTTTTCATTTGCAGAAATAAAAAACAAAAAAAAAAAAAACTTGTAATAACATTTACAACTCGTACAGTAAACATAAAGTATTTTCTCCAATCTTTTCAAGGTCTGATCTATTGCTATTATCTAACTCCCACAAAGAAAATTCCGTTGTCGTCTGCAGACCCGACATGGGAAGAGGTGTGTCCATACCCGATAAAAATCAGTATTATTGAAAAATGAATGCCATCCTCTCAGATACAACAAAGTTCACTGTTTATGATTCTCATACCGACCCCTTCAAACCTACGCTTAAATTCATCGATAAGATTCATAGATTTCTAAAAAAAATTGCTAGACCAAGGCATCATCACTGATTCGACTTACTGTTCACTTCATAACTCAGATGCTTCCTGGGCATCATGTACGGGCTTCCAAAAGCATACAAAGCTTAGGTCTCCTTACGACCAATTCTAACTGCTTATAAAATCCCGTCCTATTCTATTGCTAAGTTCCTCGTTCCATTACTTGAACCCTTAACGACTAATCAGTTTAGTCTGCGAAACTCATATTAATTTCGTGACCGTATCAAAGACCTCCAATTGCCTCCCAACGCCCACTTATCTAGCTTCGATGTCATCTCTCTTTTCACAAACATCCCCGTAGACGAAACTATAGATATCATTTGCAACAAAGTTTTTGACGGCACAGACCTATTCCACAACAAGGACAAACCTACCTACCGCTCCTGTCCTTTGTCTCGCCATCAAAGATTCCTTCTTCATGTTTAACAATAGACTGTACAAACAAAAATAGATGGGGTCTCTATGGGTAGCCCTCTCAGTCGGTAGCAAATATCTGCCCATGCCTTCATGAAACACTTTGGCTTAACGATTGCCCAAATGGTTTCAAACCGATCCACTACAGATGACACCTTCCTAAAATTGAAGAATCAAACAGATTCAAATTTATTTTTGGATTGTCTAAATAGTAGACAGCAAAATATGAAGTTCATTGCCGAAAACCAGTCAGATAATTCTTCAACTTTCTTAGATGTTTCAGTAACCAACCGCGACTCAACGCTTGTCACTGGGGTTTACAGAAAGTCCACGTTCTCGGGCCTCGGGACAAGCTTTTTCAGCCACTACTACAATCAATTTAAAATCAATGCTATAAAAACTCTACTATTCGAGCATATCATTTGTCCTCCTCCTACCTTACCTTTTCAAACGAAGTTGACTTTCTCCGAACTTTCTTCAAAAATAACGGTTACCCGCACCATCTTCTCGACCACTACTGCAAATTGCTCCTAGACAAACTGTTCGATCCCGGCATTAGCAAACCCTCTATCCCTAAATTAGACTTCTTTCATTCGCTTCCGTACTACAGCAAAGCCTCTGTTAGTGCAGCAAACGCATTGAAAACATTCCTCTCTGAAACTTACCCACATATAAATTAACATTTTCCTACAGAAACGCATTTACCATTGGGTCCTACTTTAAATTTAAAAACAAACCATCCACACCGCTCCTGTCAAGCATTATCTACAGTTTCAAATGCAGAGAATGCAATGTCTCGTGCATTGGTAGCACTGGACAACATTTCAAAGCCCGCATTGACTAACACTTAGGTGTATCCAGCCGAACCGGTCTACCACTTGCAAACTTCTCACATTCAGCTCCCCGCCTGCATGCTCAGCAAAGCGACCATCCCATCAGCAAAAATGACTTCTCAATCATTGACTCTTCTAATCCAATCGAACTCACAACATTAGAATCCCTTTATACCCACAGAACTAGACCTAGCCTCAACATTATGACCTGAGCTGTACCATTTCATACTATCCTCGACTAACTAGCTCCAGATCTACCGACTGTACAGGAGCTGACATCCGGCCCCTCTTCACAGCTCTGTACATTCGCTTTTTCGACTATAGCCCATAACCGACGTTTTTCCTCCAACAGTACATGTTCTTTTCTCTTCGCCCTAGAATCACTATATATCCAACAAAACCTCGCCTCAATATAACGACTACAGCTGTACCACTCGTCACAACCCATGACTGACACCTTTTCCACCGACTGTACTTGTCCGTTTTCCTCCGCTTCCCTTACCGTCCGACGCTTATATAAGAACCTCATAGCACACCATGGTCATTTGCCCTTTAGGTCCCACCCAGTTAACAAATTTCAAAACTTAGGTCATCAAAAATAAAATATTGTTAGGCATCCTTTGTAGTTTTTATTCAAGTTTCTGATGATGGGAAAAAATTCCCGAAACGTTAAATTTTAATTTGCTGTCGACTTTCTTTTCAACATTATATATACATATATACATATATATATATATATATTACATACAGTAAGACTGCAAGTACTCAGTGCTGTAATTCTTTGGGCATGCATATTTGGCTCGTACTTTGTGAGAATGAGATAGCGCCTGTGTTCTGTGTACGGTACTTGTCAGAAAAACGAGTTTTTATTAATGTGCCATTTGCACAGTATCTGCATAAGGATCGAGCTGCTACTTTGCCAATCTTCCAGGACAATAACTGCTGTGTACATTGGGCTAGATCTGTCATGCGTTGGCCTAAAAACCATTCTGGCCGTGTAAGGGACCTAGAACGGCCGGCTAGGTCTCCTGACATGACCCCATAGATATTTTATGGGGTCATCTTGAACGAGAAGTTAGGGGTCGAGAAGATCTCCACGTACTTTGGCTGATTTAAGGAATCGGTTAATACAAGAGTGACTCAAAATTGATCAGGCGTACATTAGAAATCTTGTAGACTCGATGCCTTCCAGAATTGCTACTATACGTGCTCGCGGAGGTCCTGCTGACTCCTACACCTTATTAGCAACAGGTGACTAACTTTTGTCCGTTGAGCTTATAAATTAGGTCAGGCTTCATCAGGACAGGTTAGGTTTCTTGTACGATGTTATTTGGGGTTAAGTTAGATTACGTTAGGTTAAGCAAGGCAAGGTTAAGTTAAAGATGTAGGTAATCAGCTGGGTTACATCAAGTTATTATAGTCTAGTTCAGTTTAGGTTTTGTGAAATTAGGTTTAATTAATATGAGTCTTTACTGATCACTTATCTACAGAATATATTGGAGCGCAATGTCCGCGAGGCGAACGTCACATGGCAAAAGATCCCGCATAAATTTATTGTAATTACTGCGAATTGTATTAGTATTCGGTGATGAGCAACTGCATTAACAGAAGTAATTTTTAACCATTATATGTATGGAAAAAAAGCGTAAGATATTCAACACATGCTACACATTAACTCTGCTCCAAGGACTCGCTAAAACCCCTAATTTGATTGCTAAAATATTCCCTGCCTGAGTTTTCCCGCTGTGCCAGTACAGTAGTAAAGTAATGAATAAAATAGCTCACACAAAAAAAAAATTCTGTCAAGTTCAGGTCTGCATAAGGCAGTAGAAAAGTAAATACTGGGGTTAAATTTTAGTCATGATTTCTACAAAAAAGAAAGGATTTGATGCAGCTTTCAGCCTATAAGACGGTATATTGGTCGCTGTTTGTCTACTAATGGTTTTTTTTTCAGGTACTGTGGACAAGAATTAGATCCTGGCACGGTGTTCACAAGCACCAGCGGAACGATGATTGTCGTGTACTATAACAACAACGATTACGAAAACAGCTTCAGAGGCTTCAAAGCCACCGTGAGCCACCTCATGGATGAAATAATTAACGAGTTCTGGTGAGTCCGTTTCCTAGCGAGAGTGTTGGATGACACGACCAGTGAAGTCAATTCCTAAGCCAGAGTATTGGATAACGAGATCTGTCAATTCAGAACTAGCACGTTTAGCGCTGCGCTGTCGCTGCCGACCTCTCCATCACTGATGTTAGAAAAGAATATTGAGGATTTATGCTAATCTACTTCAAGACAGCAATAGGAGATAAGAGGGCTAAGGCGTAACGCTCGTGGGGAAGATGCAGAGTTTCGCTAATTTTTAATACAATAAGTTGTCGGACTTTACCATGCACAAGCACCGTACGTGCCCATACAAAAGTTACTTTAGAGCTGTTTTTTTAGGTAAAATCATGTACAAAATGCATGTACTGTATAGAGCTGAATGCCACTTTTGTTATCATAACCAATTGTCGCAGTGCTGCGGATTATATTTTATATAAATAAGTTTGTTATCCATTTCTATGCCTTTTGCAGGGCGATTTCACACAAATGGAAAACCAATTTCACGCCAATGGAAATTCAGTTCTGCACAACTGATAATCAACTTAACACAAATGAAATTCAAACTCACACAAATAGGAAATCAATTTCACATGAACGAAAAATCAATTTCACCCAGACAAATATCAGTTTCACAGGAATGGTAAATCGATTTCACATATTAAAAAATCAATTTTCCACAAACTTCCCTCTATTTTTTACGCATGAAAAATAAATTATGAATAATCGAAATTTAAATTTTGAAAATCAATACTCTGTTTGCTGCAACTCCCTGGTAAGCTTAACCCTTTAGTACCTATTGTAGACATAGGTTGATATTACATACAGCGTTATTTTTACGAAAAGTGATGCTGAATTGAGACACTAACCGGTAAAAGCTAAATATTTACATTGAAGTTATCAGTAATAGGCGTCGATTGCTATTCCGCGAACGAAAATTTGCCGTTTTGGGCCGCGATTCTACATTTACGGAATTTTTTATTACGTTTGAATTAAACTTGCGTTATAAGTAAGTGCTAGCGTAGTTTTTCTAAAAAAATCGAACAATCACGTCCCAATTATTAAGTAATTTCTGTTTAGTATCAGCTGCCGAGGGCAACATTGTTCAACCTATGCAGAATTACACTAATTGTGCATCAGATGCAAAATATTGATTGAAGAATAGAGAGAAGCTGAAATTTCTAGAAAGCAATAAACACATTAATACTAGTCTCTTTAATAAATATTCAATAGGTAGTTATTATGCTAGCACTGACATAAGCTCTGATATTTGCCGTCCCCTAACAGAAGTCTCATACCTATAGTTTGTCCACCGTGTTTTACATATCATAATATCATCTGTCACTCCGATGCCGAGGTGACCTAGCGAATAGTGGAAGTATGCCAAGCAACAGGGGTGGCGGTAGTGGCGCTGCTAGTTGGTCTACACACAACAGAAAACATGCGTTCTTGCAGTTCACTTACTCGTAATTACGTGATGTTCATCCGTTAATGTTACATTGCTTTCAACAGTCAAGTTACTCGTATGGAAGGATGCAAAAACGAAAACTATATTTCTCGTAACAAAAATTAAAATCAAGGAATTAATGTAGAATGATTTTGCGGAGGCGGAATTAAATTAAAATATTAGGGAAATTCCGCAACGATTTCCTTCCCGGTCGCGGAGTCGTGAACTATAAATCCAAATTCCCGAGCACTGAAAATTATATTCAAAGAGCTGCCACAGTAGAAGTGGGCATAATTTCCCTGTCATTTTTGACACGCATAATCTGTTTAAAATACCAGTTCTCAATTATATTCCACATTAGTAGTTTTTAAAATATGAAAGAATTTGACTTGACGTCGGAGCTTGATAGTTGAGAAGTGACTATTTCCTCTCTTTTGCCGACCCTATATACCCACCGTAGCAGCGGAGGTTGCGTGCTGCACAGTAGTGCTTAGGGTCCTACGAATGATCCTCAGGCCAGGCGCTTTCTTTCTCAATGGCGTTTGGTTAGCTTAATCAGCAAATTTGCTTGGTGCACACTGCTATCGTGGGGTACCTACGTAAGGGTCGGGGGATGACTGGTCGTAACTTTCGTTACGGCGCCATAGTTCCTAGCTACCCGCCGTCGGCTGCAGCTGTGCTTACTCCTCTGGGGCCAGTTGGCCTATGTCTGCCGCACAGGCCAGTACGTGTGGGTTTCCCCAGGTGAGGGTGCAGTCAAAGTTGACTGTACCTTTACCTTTTTACAGGGTAAGCGAAATTTTTAGCTACATTTCTGACAACCCTTATGCAGTGTTTTGAAAACCTTATTGATGTGCCCTGCAGAAACTATGTTGCTGATGTAACTTCCCATTTTCAACAGAGAATAAAATTTTTATTTTGTTCAGTTAGTCTATAAATTGGTTTTCTTTCAGATTCACTTTTATGGCAGTTTGAATTGTATGAGTTGACGCTGCTCATACAATACGGAGTATACAAGATGTTCTTTTTGTCAGTTTGAATTGCTTGAGTTGACGCTGCTCATGCAATACGATGTATACAAAACTTATATTGTTTCGTGGCAAATTTTTGGCATTAGGAGGTCGCTCGAAAGTATTTGAACTTCTGGTAAGTCTTCATAATTTTAACATATTGAATCATAGAATCGTAATTACTTCTTTACCGTGTACTAGCTTTAGGATGATAGTTTAATTAATTATAAAATCCAACATAGTAGTATTTATTTTTCAATTATATATCTAAAAACGAACCCCTGATAATTCGAAAAGATAATACAAGCTTTTGTATTAACTTCCTTGCATATTTCCCACAAAATCCATTCTACACAGTTTCAATATCTGCTTTAATAATAAACGTCAGTGTCACAGAAAGGAAAATTAGTTTTAAGTTATAATGAAAACTCAGTTTCAGTCAAATGAAAGTCAGTTTTACACAAATGAAAAATTCCAGGAATTGAATATCAGCATTCACTCTGCAGTTTAGTTTTAACACGTTTTCTACCTTCCTAAATATTAGGAGACATCCACCAGTATACTGCTTTAAAACAATACGGCAGTAAAATGGGATTATACCCCGAATTACTGTAGTAAAATTGAAGGCAACGTTTCGGCCTAGAACCTCGGCTATCTTCAGGCATTAAAAGACAAAGTGTCATCTGTGAATATAAATGAGAAAATTAAATCTATATTTGTCACAACACAAGTAAAATTTCGGAACTATCTTACTATTGCACTGTATGAACATATTTAGATCACATTAGCAGGTTCTAGGTATAAATTGCACTAATCCTTATTGCTGAGCTACGTACGTCCTACCCCATCACACTGGAACCTAACCAACAGTTGCTGTCTCTCGATGTTGAATCGTTATTCACGAACGTTCCGGTCAGCGACTCAATCAACATAATTCCTGCATCCGTCTACAACCATGAAACAATTCTCCCACCGAACCTACCTGAAGAAACTTTATAGAACCTTCTAAGTATTTGCACCACCGAAACACCATTTGCGTTCGAAGGAAAAATTAACCTACCTGCAGAAAAACGTCTCCATGGATTCACCACTCGGCAGCACATTCGCAGATTTTTACATGTCGGGCCTAGAAACAACGCTGCTGGCACAAGATACTCAGTAACCCAGTATTCTACGTTAGATATATAGATGATATCCTAGTCATGTTCAATTCCAATAATCACGTGCATCACTTTATACAACGATTAGAATCCAATTTTTTTCTCATATTTACCAAAGAACTGATGCAAAACAATAAATTTCATTTTTTAGACGTTGAGCTGCTGGTCAATAATGGTAGAATTTCAACCTCTGTTAACGTAAAGTCAACTAATAATGGTAACTATGTAAATTTCAATTCACATAAGCAGCTTGCTTACCAGAAATCCGTAGTAAAAACTTCAGTCCGCCGCGCCTTAAAAACTCTCGAGCTTTTGGCTAGGCTTCCACAGTGAAGTATTGAGACTGAAGCAGGTTTTTTACAAATTGTGGCCATCCTCAGAGGGTGGTTGAAGACACAATCGAGCGAGTCTTAAGCCAGAACTTCAACACCAAAAACCAAAATGATAACTCTATACAGTTTTACGTGCAATTCGACTGCTTTTCCTTATTTCAAATGAACCAAAAAACCCTCAGAAATATCATTCAGCGACACGTAAATCCAACTGCCAATAATCGTTCCGTTAAACTAGTAGAATATTAGCCTTACAAATTAACTTCATGCTTCTCTACCAGGTCAACCAAACCCAGCTCCGACAGGGCAGGAGTTGTGTATCGCTTGTGTACTGAGGAACGCTGTAATGCGCTCTACATAGGATACACGACGAATGCCCTACGAAGCGATGCAAGCAGCGTAGGTATAATCCCAGCAGTGTCAAATTACATTACTCAGTCGAACATAACATGAACGTGCTCCCTGCCAAATCCCTAATTAATAAATTTTCTATGCTTTTCAACCATCGAAATACCATTGAGTTAAAAATAGCCGAAGTAATCTGTATCAATTAGGAGACCCCCTTCATCAACGTTAAATACAACCT
Source organism: Parhyale hawaiensis (assembly GCA_001587735.2). Lineage (NCBI taxonomy): Eukaryota > Metazoa > Arthropoda > Malacostraca > Amphipoda > Hyalidae > Parhyale > Parhyale hawaiensis. Next base: position 56,460 of record LQNS02276926.1, on the reverse strand, counting down.
GGGCTACAATTTTTTTTTAACTGTACTAGAAGGTTGTGAAGTCTTGCTATGACAGCTCCGTATATATAAGGCTCGAGTCAGTGGCAACTTTATGTCAGACTGTGATGGTGTTAGGACGTGCGTAGCTCAGCAATAAAGATTAGTGCAATTTAAACCTAGTACCTGCTAATGTGTTCTATGTCCATACAGTGCAATAGTACGATAGTTCCATAATTTCACTAGTGTTGTGACAAATATAGATTTAATTTTCTCATTTTTATTCATCGATCACACTTTGTCCTTTATTGCCTGAAGATGGCCAACTTTCTATGCCGAAACGTTGCCTTAAATTTAAATACAGTAATTCGAGATATAATCATATTTTATTCCTGCATAGTTTTAAAGAAGTGGACTGGTGGATGTCTCCTAATATTTAAGAAGGTCGAAAAAGTGGTAGAACTAAACTACAAATGAAATAGTTTTCAGTTTCACGTAAAGGAAAATCAATTTCACACAAATGAAAAAGCAATTTACACAAATGAAAAATAAACTTCACAACCATAAAAGTCAGTTTTTATACAATAAACAATTTCACGCCAATGAAAAATGAATTTCACACAACTAAAATTCGCTTCACAGCAATGATAAACCAATTTGACACAAATGGAAATCGATTTCACATAAATGAAAGTCTTTTCCCACTGAGAACTGATTGTGGAATAATGATAATACTAGTAATAATAAAAGAATCAATAGTGTACATCCCCTCAGGGGTCATAGGATGGGCCATAGTCCAGACGGCTCGGTTTGTATAGGTTCACGTATCCTATGTTACGGGGAGCAGTGCCCCAAGGAGACCCTGTAGGTTACCTTAGCCGTTAGCTATGCCTTCGGGACCTCTGTCTTTCGTGCCCACTTTGCTTCCTTCCCATACTGCTACTGATCTTTCTTTCATCTGCTACTACTCTTCTGTCCTATTTGCTGTTCCCATGCGCGTTGATCCTGTGTGGGAGTACCCTTGAGCATGGGTTGCACGTGTCTATCGTCATACTATATGTCCCTTGTCCCTTCTTTCTTCTTGTGTGATATCACCTATGTTGTGGAAACGGAGACCTAAACTACTGAAAATAATAATAATTGTGTACATTTGAAATTACATTTACGAAAGAATCAGTGTTTACAAACTAACCTTAAACTTAAACGTTATTATTGCCACAAAATTAAGAAATTACTTTCAAACCTATTCTCCTCTGAACGAGCGGAGTACCAATTTCTCGGATATGATAATTTCAAGTTCAGCCACTAAAATATCTATTCAATAGAAAATGTTCAGTTTCTAAGCGATGAAATTCCACTTTTCATGATTGAAAAACCAGTTTCGTACTAAAATCAATTATTTCGCATCAAATAAACACGAGTACATCGAGTATCCACTCAAATAAAACACAGGTGTTGAGCGCTTGCTTGTTCCCTTGCTCGCTTGCTCTCTTGCTCCAATGTTGGTCCGTCTCTCCGTCACGCAGTTAAGAGTTTAATTGGAGAAAATTCATGTACTGAAAAACAAGTTGAGATACCATACAATTTCAGCGCTTGGAGTACCGGTGACATATATAGTTCTGGATCCCCAGCCTCTGGATACCCGCTTTCATTGTTGAATGATGTCGGAGAAGTTGAATCTTCACGCTGAGCAGACGCGTTTTTAAATTGAATTCACAACGCAACCAAATTTCGATGCTGGAGGTTCAACAGTCAGTTGGGATCCACAATACGGTGAGCCCTGGGCATTTCCAGTGAAGTCTTTTGACCAAACTATATTTTCTTAGTGCCACTTAATGCTTGATCAATTCCAAGCTGATATTCATTCCTTATCTTGCAGTGGGAATATTTTGCTATCGCAAAGCTCATGGTTGTACAGCTTGCGTTTCACTAATGGAAGATCAGGTTTGCAGGGATGAGACCAATAATACAGCAAAACCTATACTGGTGGGAACCGGTACCATAAAAAGCCCGTTCATAAAATTTTTGCCGTCATTTTTGACGGCTGCGCCCTCTGGTTGTGTATAATTAGAAGTAGTTATGTTTTTTACGCGAAGAAAAAATCAATTGCGCTCACATTTTTTAAAATCACTTATTCCTTTGAAGAGCTAATTATGATGTACTGTAAAGGAAACACAGAACCGTATAATGTACTACTTCATTTCCCTGTATATGTGAAAACACAGTTTTGTGAACATACGAGGATAATGCTATCGAAAAACAAAATAAACTTTGAGAGGCAATCTTGTCCCTACAGTACTGGCTTCTAAAAAAGCAACCCCCCCCCCCAAAAAAAAAAGGAAAAAAAACTTACCGATATATAGTGTCATGATGAGTGCCCCCTATGTCCAGAATATATAAATACTTAAAATATAGTTCGCGTAGTCACAGAATATAACATCTTACAGGTAAACACCTTCTGCTACATAATTCTACAGCATATGAAAAGAAAAAAATTGAATTTGTCGGATATCTACACGTATCTATTTACGTAGGAGACATTACTACATAGAGAAAACAACCAATTAAAAGTCCCTATGTGATTAAGGACACGTTGGCATATCATTCAAATCCACTGGGCACTCAGACACCAGGTTGCGAACTACATATTCTACCAATCGTATTATATTACAAAGTGATACGATAATGAGCAAACGTTTCTTACATAACATTTATTTGAGTTTAGCTCGATCAGTGCTCTAGGCAACTAACTATCAAAGGGGTAATATAGGACAAGGCTTGAAGCGAGGATTTCAGCTCATGAGACAGGTCCTCCCACTAACAGGCTCCAGCTATTGAAGACATGTTTTCCTAAATTGAAGACGTCTATACTGAGCTGGCAGATAGTTTTCTGAAAGATGCGCCTGCGGAAGCTAAACTCATGTTGAAGAAATGTAAATTGAACTGTGTACATACATTTCTTATTCAACAGATTACTCCAGTTTTTGTTCATTCATAGTCTCGTACACTTTTGTTCTTGTTGTTGTTGTTGTTTGCTGCTTTCCTTAATTTTCTTAATGTTTGCCCTACACAAAGTGCGTATAGAAGTTGCCGTAATGACTTTTAAGAGACAGATGACCATGCATGAAACGTCGACGAAAGATTCTGAATTAACATACATGGCAGTGATGAAATATTCAGTTCATTAGATGTATGGTAAAAAAAGGTCTCTACTTTTGCTTGTTGTCGATTACAGAGTTCACACTGCATAAAAATGTACTTCTACTTGTCATACAGACAATAATGAAAGTCTCAAAGTTTCAATCAATTTCCACTGGGAATCCGAAGGTCGAGTGTGAAATCCCAAGATTTTGGGCAATGGCCTTATGAGTGACAACCTTGTGAGATTTTTTTTTGAAGCGAGAGGCGCAATAAAATTATAACGCACCAGTCGTTAGTGCGCATCTTTTATAAACTTTCCGCTTCGCGCCGATCCGTCCCCGAAAAGGGCAGTGCACCCACGGCGCATGAACGCAAGGGGCGCATTATGCGGCGTGCTGCTCAGCCCTGAAAAAAATATTTAAGAAATATAAAATATGGCATCTAACAGAATCATTTTTATATTTACTAGTGAATGCAGAAACAAACCAACGATCTAAACAAATCAAAATTATGACTGTCAGTATAATGTGAATATCATGCGAAAGCTAAACAAAATTGTTTCGGGACTATCAGTTGCTTCTCGTAGTTTTAATGCGTTACTGGCTACAAACACGCTACATACATTCACTTAGTTCAGATAAATCTTTTGAAAGATGCAGCAAATACGGCGACCAAGAAGTGTTTTTACGAGTCCGCCAGCTATTCCATAGCTAGTCATAGAAAAATACATTACTCGTAAAATATACCAGTCACTTAAGCACGTAGCTGGCATTAGTCACACAACGGTTGGGATTCCGCCTCGCCCGAGCGTTCATGAGAAAAACTGGTTCGTAGGTAGTGCCGGCCGGACGTAAGCAAAGAAGTACTCTAAATCAAATTTAATAAAGTTACGATGACAAGAAGCGATATTTACATCATCAGCAGTCTGTGCTCATACAGCGTTAGATTCATCTCAATATTGTTCACGAAATCTAAAGCTGTCTGCTGAGTCGACACCAATTACTGCACGGAATGCAGACATAGAGATGCACCCGGGCTTAGAAGTGTACGATCTTCCAAATCTAAAGTAAAAATATATTTGTTTCCAGCTCTCAAGAAGAACCAACTCTGCTGCGCATAACTAAGCTTGATGGCAACTGTGAAGATACCAAAATATTCGACATAGAGCGCCATTACTTCCGTTCGCCGAATTACCCAAGCCGATATAGCAGCAGATCTTCTTGCTCTGCACAACTACGAACTGTGAGTAGAAAATGTGAATGATAAATATCGACGAGAATATTTGGTAATAAATGTATGACTGAAAGCTGATCGACGATAAGTGAAAAAGCTTGTACTGTAAGTAAATTAACTCCTTTGCCCAGAGCCGAATTCTTGTCAACAACTATTAGCTGTCGCTTGAGACTCTGCCCGCATTTCGGATACAATACACAACCTTCAATCATGAACAGTATATCATATCATGTTTCTATACTTCTCTCCAACCTTCCTTTGCAGACTCGTCCTGCCTACCTGAGAGTGATTCCATTATCGATGGAAATGGGAATTTGGGCAAACTTGAACTTGCTTGCACCAGCCTCTAAGACATACAGGTTTGTTTACCATCTTACGGATCTACATACTGTTAAAGTTTTTGTTGCAACGCACAGATGCAGTTAACCAAACAACAAACTCGTATATTCCACTAAATAAATACCCTACATTAAGTGTCGGTAGTGATTCCAATCCGAGGATTTGAGCACGGTAGTTGCAACCGCAGGACCAACGCTGAGAGAGCGTTGGCCCTCCGGAGGCCTTGGTAGAGCGTTAGCCTTGCGGCTGCGCCTACCAGGCTCAGGGTACGCTTCCTTACGGACTCCGAATGCATTTATACTGACGCATTCATGTCTATTAAATTACAGCTGGTACAGTGTATCACCTATACAACACTCTTAGTATTTTTCCCGTTAATGGTTAAGCACAGTGTATCGAAGTAAAGCTTTATAGAATATCTCAACTAAACAGCTCTCACGTAATCAATAAACGGTAGAGGCGATTGCCGTGCCTATGTACTTCTGTCCCAATGTAACTTTTGCAGCAATACATTTGTCGATGCAGTGTAAACTATATACGTGGAATTCTACCGGAATGTTCGCTGCGAGTTGTAGCAATGTGCGTGGTATTGATGAAAGCCATATATTTAAGCCACGATTTTATTGAATTACATGCAACTTTCTGGTAATTTTACGCTCAGGAAAACAGTGTTTTTTTCATGGATGGCAGCGCGTTAATACAGTACATATTACTGTACAACTTACTACTGCACTGCTATGCGACATTAGTTGGGCAGGCTAGAAAATGAAGAAAAATGAAACCACCTTGAGTAAACTAAAGTAATTAATCAACTCACCGTACATCTCTGCGTGTGTAGCAAAGTAACGTATTATTTACTTGCATTTGCCATAATTAAAGTATTCCCAGATCTACGCGGCGGAAGTATCACTTCCTGTATTCCACAGGTTGAGGAGTATGAGCGCCGGCTCCATGCGAACCGTCATTTCAGCAAATACTGAACTGCATCTTTCCTCCTCATTCTTGGATTTTGGAGGAAAATTTGAGCTACAACTGGAGCCTATTCGGTCCGACTGCCACAAGGTTTGAACAATTATTAATTTTAGCTATTTTGATGCTTCCATCTACAATCAACATCAAAGCAGCAAACACAACAGCTTTTCAGCAAATAAAATTGATATGAATTAAGTACAAATGCAGTCTGAAAGCGTTTACCTCTGCTAAACAAGGCAATGTTTACTAAAATTTCGCATTGGTCCTGAAACCAGCATTTCCTTTCTAACATTTCGTCGTTTGTGACTCTTGACATCAATAACACTTCCTGCATTTTTCTTGAAGATCCGTCCGTAATTTTTCAGTATGTTTCGACAGGAACTATGATAAACATATTGTCGAATGCACAAACTGACGAACCGATCATCAATATATTTTATCATTTGTGCCTTTAACCTTTTGCATCGATTCCTGAAAATTTCATAGAGATCGTTACAACTGTCTATCTAACTATCTATCAAACATAAAAATGACCCTAGATACAAAGAGACAATCGGACTGAAGGATCATTACAAAAATTTTCTCAGATGCTCTTCGTAACATTCCCAACATTTTCGACAAATTTCATGAAGATCCCTTCTTAACTGAGTTATGTTACCAAGAAGAAAGTGACGAACAAACGGTTGCACATATCTTTACCAAAAGATAATTGTATATAATCAACTGTCCCACTTAACATACTTAAAAGTCCCTGTCAATTTGATACAGATGCGTTCATAACTTTTTCAGTTATTTTGGTAGGAAACAGACTTTTTGGCGGAGGTCATTATAAAAATAATAATGTTGTTGCTAAGATAGTTAAGGAGCGCTTATTTGCTACATCAGCACAACTGTGTATCGAAGGGATAGTCCCGGCTTGGATGACGACTGGGCGCACAACTCTTGTTCAAAAAGGCCAGGAAGAGGGGACTGCATTCACCAACTGTCGTCCGATTACGTATCTGCGTTTGGCTTGGAAAATGTTGACTGGGATTATTAGTTAGGAGTTGTTTACCAGCCTAGAAGATACCATACTTTAACTCGTGAGCGAAAAGGGTGCCACAGAAATTGTAAAAGAACAAAAGATAAACTGTTGATAGATAGAGTGATCTTGCGGAACAGCGGGTGGGAGAGTACCAATCTCAGCACGGCTTGAATTGATTAAAAGAAGGCATTCGATACGGTGCTTACTCTTGGATCATGCGCCGGCTCATATGTAGGTGATGGAGTCTGCCTGTGCGCTAACGAGAGTGGAAGAGAGAGTGCGAGTGGAACGAAAGCGAAGAATGAGTGGAAGGAGTGACAGGAAAACACCGAGGGTTAAATGGGCGGTGCTGGATGACGACGAGAAAAAGAGAGAGTATGAGGAGAAAACGACAGAATTGATGTACACTCACGAATGGAATGAGAATGAGTGCGAATGGAAGAAGGTAAGTGAAGTGATGGTATGCGCAGAGAAAGAAGTGTGAGGTGAGTCGAGTGCGAGAGTCACCAGGCCATGGGTGATCGGGCGTGAGGAAGGATTGATGGCTTAGTTGGAGCTGTGAACTAGGCGGTAAATGAGAGGAATGAGTGTAAGCGGATGGTGGAAGCTAGGAGGCGGCTGGGAGTGCGAGCGAACGATAGAAGAATGAATGAGTTAGAAGAGAGAATGGAGAATATTAGAGAGCGAGTGAAGCAGACGAGGAGGAATATCAAGAGATATCTTCGGATGATTGAGAGAGAATGGTGGAGTGAAAGGATTAGGGAATATAAAGAAGCGTGTGAATCTGGTAATATCGGTGTGATGTATAAGCTTTTGGAGTGAAAGCGCCAAGGAGTGGAATGATTGAGGTGAAAGAGTTCAAGGAGCATTTCGAAAGAGTGTCGTGTGAGAGGTATGAGGAGGCGCCTAGTGTGATTAACGGAGTGATTGAGAGGTTGGACGATCTGAGGAGAAATGAAAGAGCTATTGAAGCGAATGAGATGTTGAATGAGGTACCTGAACGAGAAGAGATTGAGTGCGCGATGAAAGAGATGAAAGACTCGGCCCCTGGGGAGGATGGAGTGAGAATGAGGTACATATGGTATGCGTGTATGGAGGAGAAAGAGAGAGAGTGATAGAGATAGTAGATTCATGTTTGAGAGGCGGGCAAATGAATGGGAAAGGAAAGTGAAAACAGGAATCATGATTCCTCTGTTTAAGAAGGGTGATAGAATGGATGTGAATAACTACAGAGGGGTGTGTTTGTTATCAATGTGTAGTAGGGTGTTGGCGAGGGTGTTAGCAAAGAGGCTGGCATGGTGGGCTGAGTATGTTGGGGTACTGGATGATAATCAGGCGGGATTTAGGAAGGGTAGATCAA
>LQNS02276926.1:36954-47945 GCA_001587735.2 Parhyale hawaiensis | reverse complement strand
GTATCCTTGGCTCTCTTTGCAGATGATACAACGATTGTGGGAATGAGTGGGGAGATCGAAGGGGGGGGGGTGAATGCGGTGAAAGAAGTGATGAATAAATGGGAACAGGGGAACAATGTTGATAAAGAAGAAGTTTTAGAATTCGGATCGGATGAAGGAGCGAATGTGAGAGTGCTAAGAAGTTGGGTGGATGCGGACACAGATGTGAGTAATAGGATTAAGAGAGCAAATGGGTTGTGGTGGAGGGTGAAAGGATGGTTGAAAGGCTCAAGGATGTTAAAGAGGTGGCAGGCGAGAGTGGTGGAAGCGTGTGTAGAGAGTAGTTTGTTGAATGATTGTCAAGCGCGGGTGTGGTACAAAAGGGATGTGCAAAAATTGCAAAAGTGGATGGATAAATGTTATAGGTATGTGTGGAGCAACAGAAATGGTGAGCCGCTGCGTCAGATGCAAGAGAGAAACGTGAATATGCAGGATGTGAGGAGTAGATTACATGTGAAGAGTGTGAGATGGAAGATTGAGAAGAGAGTGCTTGAGCGGGTGGGTCATGTGGTGCGGATGGAGAATGACATAAATACGAAAGCAATGGTCTTTGGATGGTATGAAGGGTTGAAAGGGAGGGAGAAAATGGCCGGACGGAAGAGGAAGACTGTGTTGTACTGGAAGAAGATTTCACGAGAGAGTGGAGTGGACTGGAGATGTGGAGCGTTTGGGCAGTGATAGAGACGAATGGAAGACGTTGGTGTGGGAGAGGATGGAACATTTGGATGTATGGAACCGACAGCGAGGTCAAGAATATGAATGGGGTGCGAATGAGAGAGCACTTGAGAGGAATGTAAGCGAAGTGATTGATTTAGTATGTAGGTATGAAGGGTGTGGTAAGGAATGTAGATCGAAGGGGGGAGGGGGCTCGTGCTGCACCAAAAGAGGGCGCACCGAGCCGCTCTAGAGAGAGTGCTGTTTAAATGTGGTATGAGTGTGGAGGCTGAGGGAGCGAGAGTAAATCATGTGCGTCCGTGCACGGGGGGTGAAGTGAGGGGAGATAGGATGGAGTGTGGGAGGTGTGGGGTGTGGATGGCGAGGGGTAACTATGCTAGACATGTTAGAATGTGTGTGGGATTGAATGATGAAGTGAATGGTGAGCGTGATGAGTGGGTACCGGCCGTGTGTCCGACGTGCGGGCGGGAGCTGTCGCGCTCCAATATGGCGAGGCACCAGCGGAGCTGCCGGGTGTGGGACTCCGGAGGTGGGCCAAACCCCTGACGGGGGTCGATTAGCCATGGATGGGTGGATGGTACATAGTCGCAGCCGGGGTATTGAGTGGCCCTCACAAGCACAGGATCGAGCTCGTGGCCTTTCCTTTTTGCCAGCTCTAACGGGCGAAGGAGCCAAATGTCTCCCATCTATTTACTCGTAACTCTCTGACAAAGGCCCTCACTTCTTTGAATCTCTGGGAAGACACCGCGTGGGCGTCTCCATCTCTCTCTTCTCACCTTTTTTTCTACTATCTCCTTCCACTTACCCGACCCCTCTGGAATCCTCACCGGATCACAACTACAGATAAGCGAGTGACAACAGCAACAGCTCTTGGATCAGTGAGTGTGAATCTCTGGGAAGACACCGCGTGGGCGTCTCCATCTCTCTCTTCTCACCTTTTTTCTACTATCTCCTTCCACTTACCCGCCCCCTCTGGAATCCTCACCGGATGACAACTACAGATAGGCGAGTGACAACAGTAACAGCTCTTGGATCAGTGAGTGCTCGCAGCTGTACAAAGCTGCCGAAAAGTATGTGCGGAAGAAGACTTTCCAGACTTTAACGGGCAAGACTTTGGCTGAGGTAAGCATCAAGCGAGGCATTTTTCAAGGAGACACACTGTCGCTGCTGTCTATTATCGTGTCGTTAATCCCGACGACGGAAGATCTCAATATAATGAACAGTTACCAACAGCAAACCTTACAAACCGTTATCAACGTACAAACCGACCATATCATTCAAGTAAGAAGCCACATCTAGAATAGTACAGTTAAAGACAATGGGAAACAGTATTACGGATCAATGTGGCTGAACCAAGATACGCCAGGATAGAGGTGAAAAAAAAATTAAAAAAAAAATAAATTGTGGGACCTGAAAGTACAGTAGAGCTGTGCAAGATCTAGAGCAAGAACGTAGAGGTCATCCTAATCGTCATCGGATCTCTAGTCTAGGAGTCATCCTGTGCAGCTCAAACCCAGTCTGGAAAAACATTGGCGTCCGCCTCCACGACGGACTGCTACCAAAGAGTGGATTGCTGAGCACAGCTCACTTTCTGTGGAGGATTCTCTTCAACTGATCTCCAGCTCCTCACTTGGCATGCCGACGAGACCCATTGGGCGAATTTCGTGGTGTCAAACGGAGCAGAGGATGGTGGGACTCTTCTTTGGTTGCTGGCTACAACCCGACTGCTCCCACGAATACAATAGTATTCAACTACCGAAAGAGAAGCTTTGCATAATAGCAATGATAATAATTAACATTACGTTATACCTTCTGCTGGTTTTATTATGCTGAATATGTACTCCGAAGATGAACACAAACATTTTTACCTTACTTTCAAGCATTTTTTTTTCCCTTGCACGTATTGATTGTACCTCTTTTGGGTTAATGCTGTCGCAATACCAGTGATGGGGGGCATTGCGCACTTGGTCCACAAGCGTTTCTTGTACTAATTTGCTACTTTGATAAGCGCTATAAAAGTAAATGCTGGCCGGATTCAAAACAAGATTTCTCATTCCCACAGGTTGTAAGACTTGGTGAAGATGACATCGGATCAATAACACTTCCGCAAACCTTCGAAGATGACACATACTGCGAGTGGTGGATCAAGGTAACATCATCAGTGGTAGAATGCAAAAACATTCCTAAGTTTTTAGCTTTTCATGGCATTACCTAGAAGTAGTAGTACCACACTTTCGATATATGGTTTTGTTTCAATTTACGCTCTTGAACCATTTTTTAGTTGCCTAGCCCAGTGTACGACAACTGCGGAACCCCGGTACAAGAACCCCAATAAAATGGGACGGCTGAGTATAGGTCAGGTTTTAGGTTAGGTTAAGTTAGGTTAGGCAAGGTAAAGATAGGTTCGTTTTAATGGCGTTGTCGCTGCCAAAAAACGTCGAAAAAATGGCCAACGAACAATTTTTTTACCGAAATTTATTTCGGAATTAACAGAGACATAACCTGGCTTACTTAACTTTATGAGAAAGAAAGAGAGAAAAGAAAGAAAAATTATTTATTGCTCTCATATGGTACTGTGTAGAACAAGATCAGGGCACAGCACCTGAGGTTTTGATGATTAAAACTAACTTAGGAATAATACTAAACACTAGCATCAGAGAGTTATACATAATTATGGTCTGCTGAGTCACTGGCACAATGCCTACACATTATGAATGAGATGATAAGAGAAACGTAGGCTACACAGAGTTAAAGCAAAATAGGTTTCTTGNAATACTAAACACTAGCATCAGAGAGTTATACATAATTATGGTCTGCTGAGTCACTGGCACAATGCCTACACATTATGAATGAGATGATAAGAGAAACGTAGGCTACACAGAGTTAAAGCAAAATAGGTTTCTTGGGAGCATGAAGTACCGTCTGCAGAAAACGACTGGATAGAAAAAAAGTCAAGAGAGTTTTTTTATTGAGAGCACGAATGGCAGCGTGCAGGAAGCAGTCGGCCATGGCAAGGTGTGGCTAACTTTTTAGCACTAGTTAACACGATTACAGGGATTTCAAAATAGGGAGAAAAGTGGGATGTGAAATTTAGGAGACATAGATCAGCTAGCCCTTTTCAAGAGTGAAAGAGAGACGGACATGTATTACAAAAAATAAAAATTAAGCCTAAATAAAATGCAATTAGAATTTCAGTGCACATTATATGCTAAAAAAAGAGAAAATGTAGAACTAAAACCAGACATACTATACAGTGTGACAAACGAAACGCAGAAAAAGAAGAAAAAAAACGACAACAGTCGTCAGATCTTGTTTCACGTTTTCATTCTATCTTCGATTACCCAAGTCGATTGCTAGCTATACGCCCGAGCAGATGGTGTCTTCCATGGTTTCCCGCACGGGAGAAGGTAAAAGCCTGGCGGTGTAGGTCGGCCATCTCGATCATTGGCCTACCTCCCGAAACAGAGGGGGAAGTATTGAGAGCCTACGTAACTTTACAAAACTTGCTTCGTCAGCAGGAGCTACAGCAAGCTGCGACATTTGCGGAGAAGTCAATTGGGACCCTTGGGTTCGAGAGACCCCTTTGAGTGATGAATAAAAAAATTGGACTAAGAAAACATGAGACAATTTGATATACACGATGCACATGTGATGAAGCGTACTATTTTTATGTCTCTTATGACAGAGACTGAATCAATTTACGCATCAAGAGAAATATAGTAAGTCTACAAATGCGCTGCATGTTACGCAACAGTGACTTTATGACTATGAAAGACTGAATAAATTTACACATCAAAAGAAATATAATACATTTATAAATGGGAAATTACGCATCAAATGAAATATACTACATTTACAAATTCCTTGTGTAGGGCGCAACCAGTGTATTTAGTAGTATTATATTTTGGATGTGAAAAAAAGAGCAAGTGTAGAAGATACTAGTTATTGACATTTCTTTTGGGGGCAGCAGAGTATGCTTCCTTCACTTTTAGAATTTTAGCACTATTCATCTGAAGTATTTTGCGCAATTATTGGGGCTGCTCGATTTGTGACACCATCCTGGTGAACTGATTATATCCAGTCACATTCTGAATTGAAGTGGGAAGAGCATTCCAAAGCAGAGCTCCAGAAAGAGGGCTGCCAGCTCCAGAGAGAGGGCTGCCAGAGCCGCAGGCACTCAGGGATGATCAACGGGAAAAAGTTAGCGCACTGCCGAGCGGGCGGCGCTTGCGCGAGGCGGACGTACGAAGCAATGACGTCTTAAAAACCTAGTACGTTTATCAGTAGCTATATTGCATTATTTCTTCATACTTTCATTCGGGTCTCCAGAATCTCATACATGTCCTACAATCATCATAGTTCAACAAAAACATGTATCAAAGCATCTACAAAGTTTTTTAGCTCTCTGAAAAATCAAATTTTGAAAGAACGTCTGTTAAAAGGCTTGTAAAAAAAAGCAGATGAATTCAACCGGCAAATGGCCGCATGTATCAGAAGCACTTTTAGAGCCAAGTTCGTCCTCTTTAAAATGCAATAAATCAAGTAAGTTTTATCGAGAGCAACATGGCATTCTAATGATGGATTTGTGTGAGTGTAAACCGCAATGCTTTCCAGTCATCTTCGTCTTCTGCCGGTGACCTGCTATCCTCTATAATTTCAAACCGCTGGAACAAAAATTGACTCAGATGCGAGCGATTGAACGCCAAGATACAAGAACTTTTTAACAAGATTGGTAAGAGAAACATTAAAGGAAAAATAAAAATTACTAACCCTCCAATGAAGCAATATTAATGGAAAAGTCTATATATATAATACGCAGAAGCCATACAATTGCTCGGTAAAATTAGAAACAACATCTGCTGCTATACGCTGCGGCGTTACAGTAGTATAACAGCAGGGTGGCGTCCGACTCGCGTTAGCTAACTTGCAAAAAAAATTGCCGAACCGTATTCCACATACCTAAACTGTCTTACGGAATGATGTTGTTGAAAATGGCGAATGTTAAATCCATAATTTTTCCAATGATGCTGCAGTTTTTACGATTGGGAGAAGCGGATATGTAAACGACGCCAACGCGACGGCACAGCTTAGACCAACATTTTACCGAAACTCTCCAACCGGGTGCGTGCCTCTTACGGAAAAACAACCTAAGTAATCATAAGATTTTACAGTCCAGAGAACTAAAATAGTTCGTAGATGCTTTGATACATATTTTTGTGCAACTATAATGACTGTAGGACATGTAGGACACTCTCGAGGCCAAAATGAAATGATGATGGTGCAAAAGGGCAGCAATGTTGCCACTTGAAGTCATAGTCTTATAGTACGAATAGTAAGATATAAGAACTGACGCTTCATTGGTTTGGACTATTTGGCTACTGATGTATCATTAAAAAACAATTTATTTTATCCATACATTTTCTACCGAAAGATGTCGAGTGAAAAGAGAACCCACAGGAGTTCTGTTAGCCTCAATTTTGGTCACTGCACTACTACTAGCAGAAAAATAGGGCAAAGCTTTTCTAAGACCACATGATAGGAATGACATGAAAACAAAAAGAGACAATGAGCCCCAGGAGGAAAAAATCCCTGGAAGGAAAAAATCCCCGAGAGGTAAAAAAAAAACACCGCTTCGGAAAACCCCTTGGAGCAACTGAAACCCCGATAAGAAAAAAGTCGAGGAAAGAAAAATCTGCAGGAGGAAAAAAACCTCCCGAAAAAAAGCCTCCCGGAAAAAGCCTCCCGGAATAAAGCCTCCTGGAAGAAGCCTGGTAGGAAAATTCCCCGTCTGACGCTTGATGCATATTTTTCATTTCGATGTACGGCTACATTGTATTGTACTAATCAAAATATTTTACCCTGCATTAGTATGAGCCAACGTGGGTTGGAAGAGTCCCTAAAGTTGGTTAGGTTAAGTTAGGTTGGGCTAGGAGGGGTTAGAATAGGCTTAGGTAAGTAAGCAGACCACAGTTGAACTTACTTTAGTATAATAATCTTCAACGTAAATAGGCTATAGTAAGAAACATACAGACCAACACCTTTTCTTATCGAGGCTTTTTCGGGTGGCTTTTTTCCACCAGGGCATTTTTCCTTCTGGTTTTTTTTTTATACCAACGTAAACTGCCCTGAAGATCTTCGTACAAGTTCCAGGCGATGTTATTCACGTCACCCTAAATGTGTGGAGTCACGATGCTGCTTTTTTTGAGTCTAGTGTCAGTCCGCGCCAAATGGGAGAACCTGCTGCAAATTATCCCCACAGTGCACGTAACCGCTGATTGCTAGCCTACCTGGTGTTCTTTTCAGCTTAGAATCCAGTAGTTTTTTATTTATACCTTTCATAGCAGCGGCATTCTGTTGAACAGCCTCGCTCCTCACTTAGTGGAGCTCTCGGAATATTTTATCGCAACTGCTGTGCCTCGCTCGCTGCTTTGAATACATACCTCAGAGTCCACCCAGTCCATTGTAATTCTCTGGCAACATTCAATTCATTCACAGTGATCCTCTCCAAAGTTTTTCAACCATACGTGACAGGAAAGTGTTCTTATCTTCGTTGTACTAGACACAAATGGAGACAGCTAAGTTGTTGGTGGTGGTAGTCGTACCGTTGCATGCCGAGAATTTTGGCAGGGAATGATCTTTGACTAGCTGCGAGTAGTTTTACCGATTTTCTTTCACTCAGCATCGAAAATGGAGGACAGTGCTGCATCCTCGGCGGTTTTAGTTGCTTGCCTCTATTTCGCGTGACGAAAAAGTTCGTAAGAGTATTCACTCCATTACCTTCCCGCGGCGTTAATTCTAAGTCTCAATTTTCTTCAAATGTAACATTATCTTGCATTCTTGCGCCAAAATCTCTTATAACTGTTTCTTTCGATTTCGCTGCCGTTACTGGTGGCATATGATGTGGCCTCAAAGTGTGTCAAATTTTTCCCATATCGAACAGTTCGATTTTCATTTCACTAAAAGTCATGGTATGCTGTACCGATCATTGACACATACTCTCCAAATCTCGTTAGACAGAGTGCACGTCTTCTGCTGTTCGTACAGCAGCTAATACTCGTGTGTCGGCAGCGAATGAGACGAACTGCATAGAAGCATTCGTGCCTCATGCCTGTACGATTCCTCATGATTATCATTAGGAATCGTACAGACCCAAGCATGGTGCTTTGTGCCATTCTTCTGAGCACTTACTGCTTTGAAGACACTCTGTTGTTGGCGAATACACTTTAAGTTCTATTTGACAGAAATGCTTCAAGCCGCCGAGGACATTTTTCGTGGATACCAATACGGGAAAGTGTTATCTTTAGAATTCCGTGTTCTACATCATTAAAAGCCTTAAAAATCCAAGTAAACCACAAACACATTTTTCCTGGAAATAGCGAATCTATAAAGGAATCATAATGTTCTAACAGTTGCGACGTAGTAGAACGTTTATGTCGAAACAATGTTTGAACGTGAATAGATCATGATTCTCTAGATCAGTGTTTCCCATTGGGGCTTACATATGAACCTAGGTACCCCTTGTGGGTCATGCACGGAACCCCTGGGTCATGACGTGCAAAGCCTCGGTGGCAATATTACATTGATTTTATCCCATAGATGATAAAAATTACAAAATATTTTAGGGTTATAAGGGGAAATATATACATTTAAATAGCTTATGATAATGTTTTACATCAATTCATTGAAAGTAAAAAATTTAACAATGACATAGTTACCCCTAAATGCCTTTGCTCGGTCACAAAAACTTAACTTTTCCTTCTTCAAAAACGGCAAGAACCGCATATGTTAACCATCATCCAATGCAAATAGCCAGTTAGGTGGAGTCAAAATAAATGCAAGAAAGTTACAGGCAAAAACTCGCTGTACGTGAGTAATGGGCTGAGCTGGGACTCCGACATGAGTACTTATATTTCTGACGTATTTCTCTGCCGTTCTGTATTCAGGGAAAAGCAATAGCCTGGAAACCCTCGACATCTACTATACTCATTCAGTATTTAATATACAAAGTTGATGCCATTTTAACGGCGGGGGGTCCGTGTGCTTTAGGGCGGTTTTACAGGGGGTCCGTAGAAAACTGAACTTTGGGAAACACTGCTCTAGATGGTGTACCAAGTACTTACGAAACACCCTTTCGAACCACTTCACATCATGACTATACTCTGTTCATTTCATCAAGGCAGTTTGGGGCGTGGTTAAATTCCTCTACGGCGTTGCCAATTCTATGGGTATTTCTGAGATTTCTCTATATGCAGGTTGTGGGCGGGGCTAAGATATGGACCGAACAAAATCTCGGAAATGCCCATAGAATTGGCAACGCTATAGAAGAATTTGATCACTCCCAAACTACCTTGATAAAATGGGCAGAGTATAGCAAGTGAACCAGGTCAGTTGTTTGCTGGATCTCTACTACTTCGAGTTCGGGAATTGGGATAATGATTGCATGTTTGTAGGTGGTCGGTAAAGTAAATAGGAGATGCATACCTTTCACGTATTGAAGATTTTCACAGAAACATTATCTGGTCTAGGAGCGCTGTCTTCGTACAAGCATAACCTTACAAACTTATTTGTCAGCAGAAATTGTTGTCAGGTACCAAGGTAAGATGAGGAGCAATAACCTCTGGTAAGACACTGGCTCTAGATAGCTTTTGGGTGCCCGATGCCAGTAAATTTTCTGACAGGGATAAGGCTCTCCAGTAAATCTCTGCCGGGAAGTTGGAACACTTAAGCAATGTAGTCAAAGGCCAATGAATATAACAGCTAGCATCTGAATATAAGCATCGCTTGATTAGATTAATAAACCATACTCACATTGTAAAATGAACCTCAATGTCTCCGATAATACGAATAGATACACTTAAAAAGATATAGAACCGCAGCTCAGGTAGAGAGTTAGCGTTATAGTCATCTACCATTTGTTTTTGCTGGAACCGACACGCGGTACAATAGAATTAATAAGACCATGCCATAGTAAAATCATGGTATGTATGAAAATAGCAATATTCCCACATTAAGCCTGGTGCTACATGCTAAAATGACTAAATGATTATTAGAATGTCTGCGCTGTCAAAAAATGACAGCGAGGAATTTGTGATGAATAATGACCTGCATTGATCACACTTTCGCTGTGAAAAATACGCTATATCCGCCGTCTCAATTTGTCATAAGAGATGAGTGGTCTTTGCATGTTCCAAATTCATCTGAGCGACTCACTCCTTCCTTCCTTCCCTCAGATGACATGCGAAAAAAAATCAATTTATATCAGCAAGCACTGAAGTATCACTGATTTAATTAAATTCCCCACCGCATATCCGATCTCCAGCATGATACAACTTCACTACATTGAAACTTTTACACTCGAACGAAATCTATTTCGTTCAAGGAAGAAAGTAAGCTGGAAAACTGTGGCGTTTACTGCACTGTGAAAAATCGCTTCTCTTATGCTTCGCTGATAATCTACTTTATTTGTACGTCATGACCAGAGAACAAAATAACTTCGTTGTACTGAGAACGTAATAAAATCAGACTTTATGGCAGCGCTAAGAGAATTTGTTTGGATTTAACGTAGGCTGAGCAAGTAGTACATTCAATTAAAATTATAAGAATAACAACTTTAGCAATCTTCTGCAACCTGGTCTAGTTTTCGCTTCTCGATCTCCATCAAAGTGCAACATAATTACAAAATCTACAACCGTGCCTACTTCTCGCATACCTATTTCTTGAAGAGTTTGAGACGAAACATACAAGTATATGATATACAGTTGCGAGCATAATTAAGGGACAGAAATAAAAAATTCCATATCTCAAAAACTGTAAAAGGTTCAACGCTGAAATTTTAACACAAAGGAGGTATTAAAATACCTAATAATATGCGAAGAATTTATTACGATCCGAAGGATAGAGAAAAAGTTATGTATATTTAACTTATAATTATAAATTTAATGTGAGCAGAATTAAGGGACACTTGACAAAAATCGCAACAAAACAACAAATTTAACAAAAACCTTCATCCTTAATCGATATTTTGTGAGCGATCCTTTATGTTTGATGACTTCAACACATCTTCGAGGGCAAGATTCAATTAAATTGCGGTATCGTTCAATATTAATCCTGTCCAATTCCTCTTGAAGCTTTGTCCCCAAATCCTCAGTGTTTCTTGAATTTCAAGCCATGACTTTCTCACCCAAGACTTTCCACAGGTTCTCTATGGGGTTGAGGTCAGGACTTTGAGCAGGCCAGTCAAGAGTCTCCACTCCTTCCTCATCAAGAAACCTCAACAC
>LQNS02276925.1:19340046-19352455 GCA_001587735.2 Parhyale hawaiensis | reverse complement strand
GGAATCGTACGAAGAAGGACAAAGAGACAGACTGGCAGAGGAAGAGAGGCGTCATGCAAAGAAGGATAACGAAATGAAATAGCAGAGTAAGAGGAACATCATGCAGACCAAGATAATGAAATAAAATAGTAGAAGAAGAGAGGCTGTCACAGGACCGGCAAATAATTAAAATGTAGTTGTAATTAATGACTCGTTTTTATTTTCAATTTACTTATTTTGTTACGGAAAGGGTCGGTATTACTACATTGTATCCTTGTGATACGGCAAACTTATATGACCAGAGAATTTCATTTCCATCTGTATCTATGAGCATGGTGTATGAAGAGCACCTACATACAGTAGATATCTCGTGTGAGAGAGAGTTTTTATGGAACTATTGCCGATTTGCAGTAAAAAAAAAGTTTGGTGTAGGCTAGTCTATACTTGTCCGACCAACTCCAAGTGCAAAAAATAAAATTTTGTGTAGTTGACTGATGAAACTACAGTAAAGGGCATATATTTGTGGCCACCGTGCGGATAATTCCGCTTGATCTGTGTTTTTTTTTTAAACAATTTTCGACGTAATTTTGATAGTGATCAACCGTGATCAATGGCAAAAATTGATCGCACAGTGACTTCTCCCGAGAGCTGATCCTGCTTAATCAAAAAGAGGTTCCAGCCGTTGGAAAGAAAAACTCAAAATTTGAAAAGCAAGTTCGTGATATTTTCTCATATTGAAAGATAAATTGAATAATGTTGTTGTGAATGTGTGTAATACTGACTTTCGGAATTAAAGTTTCGTTTGTTATACGCCGGTACAATGTTCAAATCTGCTGAACTCTTCAATTTCACTTACTCATTGACTTCAAATCAAATTAAAACTCCTAAAAAATCTATTTCCTACGCCATCTTCTATGTAAATGTGATCGATAACTATTTTCTGAATGCAGACAGGGAGTCTCCCATTTGTGTACAAAATCATTGACCGTCCTGATGCCTTTCTGTGAACACAGTCATCATGTTCACGGCGATTCTGATCACGAATGTGCCCCAATATACTCTGTTTCAAAAAGGGGCCTCATACAGAAAACAAAGTGTTACAGTAAAGCAGATACGGAATGCATTTATGGTATTCAAACTTTGGTAAATAATTTCAATCAATTTTAGGTAATCTTTGTGCCCTAAAGTTAAATGATTGTCACCCACCATGTGCTGATGAAGACGCCTGTTGCATCACCATGAACCCTCTACTTCTTGTATGAAATCGTTTTATTTTGATGAAGAAATAATTTGGTTCAAGCTAGTCGTGAGTCAGCATGCAGTAATACCTGTTGGGTATTTTGAGTGGGTTACCCATTTCAGTGCTGTCTTTGACTTAAGCCAAGTGAAACAAATAATCTGATCTTCATTATTCTACTTAAAAATGCGCGTTACTTTCAGTATTGATGGTTAATAATTGGTTTTTATTAGCACCTGTTCGCAGTTGCGAGTTTAATATGGAAGGCTCAGGGAACTGGGCTGCATCATTTTCAGTTTAGAATGTCAGAGGTGCTGGGTGCTGCTAATTCAGGCGTGAGCTCACTATATAGTATTACTGGAATGAAATTCGTATGTGGTCTTGCAGCCACTTTTTTATTCGCTGATGAAACCCAAATACAAGCATATGAGTGAGAGCAGTGATAGAATCTCGCTCTGCAGCCAGAATCTGTCATTTATCTTCCAGTGATTGGCGGATATCAGCAGGATGTGCGACAAGAAGTTGAAAACAGAGCTTGAGCTGCTATGTATTGGAAAGCACTCGACTCTACAGCTGATAATGGACATGAAATGGAAAGAAAACAACTGTGAGAGATCTTGATATGAGACTCTATGATGATACTACGTCGGGACTACGTCGGGACTACGTCGGGAACTACGGAGCCAGAGCGCTAACCGCAGCAAAGAAACTGACCGACTGGGTGCTGATGACTTTCTCGCCTTTAAAGTTGACGTATTTGAACTATAGTTGACGTATCTGAACTATAGTTGACGTATCTGAACTATAGTTGACGTATTTGAGCTATAGTTGACGTATCTGAACTATAGTTGACGTATTTGAGCTATAGTTGACGCATTTGAACTATAGTTGACGTATTTGAGCTATAGTTGACGCATTTGAACTATAGTTACCGCATTTGAACTATAGTTGGTGTATTTAAACTATAGTTGACGTATTTGAACAATAGTTGACGTATTCGAACTATAATTTGACGTATTTGAACTATAGTTAACTTATTTGAACTGTAGTTGACGTATTTGAACTAGAGTTGACGCATTTGAACTATAGTTGACGTATTCGAACTATAGTTGACGTATTTGAACTATGGTTGACTTATTTGAACTGTAGATGACGTATTTGAACTATAGTTGACGTATTTGAACAATTGTTGACGTATTTGAACTATAGTTGATGTATTTGAACTATAGTTGATGTATTTGAACTATAGTTGACGCATTTGCACTACAGTTGACGTAGTTGAACTATAGTTGATGTATTTGAACTATAGTTGACGTATTTGAACTATAATTTACGTATTTGAACTATAGTTCACGTATTTGAACTATAGTTCACGTATTTGAACTATAGTTGACGTATTTGAACTATAGTTGACGTATTTGAACTATAGTTGATGTATTTGAACTATAGTTGGAGTTACAAGAGTTATAGGTCGGAAGAGTCTATGATGGAGAAGTCATTCCTGCTGATGGGAGGGTTGTTTTTCCCAACATGTAGGTGGGGGATGAATGTGAGGGTTTCGCAAGTGGTAAGCCGGTTCGGCTGAATAAACCTAAATATTGGTCAATACGGGCGTTGAAGTGTTGTCCAGTACTACCGATGTATGAGGCGCTGCAAGACTGGCACTGGTAACGGTAGATCCCGAAACGTCAATTTCAAATTTAGTCGTATTCTATTTAGTATTTGATGTTTTATAAATTTATATAGTGCAAAATCCGGAAGACGTATTATGTTAACAAAACTGACGTATATATGCAACCTGGCTGTTCTCTATTTCAATTGATTCTTCGGGTTATGTTACTGACGACCGTAAATACCAATGAACTGACAGATCATCACAAAAATTTGGTGAGCTGCCCTTCGTAACATTTTCAACAATAATTCCTCTAAATTTCATGAAGGTTTGTTCATAATTGTGTGTCATGTTATCAAGAAAAAAAAACAGGAAGACCGACGAACAAACGGTTCAGTGGATCTTCAGTAAAAGTTAATCGTCCTTACATAAGGTTCTTTGTAAATTCACAAAAAAAATCCGTCCCTTGTTTTTTAGTTATCTTGGTGACATACAGACAAAGAAGCAGACAAGCTCCGATAAGAACATAGCTTCTTTGGCGTTAGTAATCAGATAGATTTTTTTTTAGCGTGAAAGTTAGTTTTTACAGATGCCATTGCTGATCTTATGAACTACCTTCTCCATTCAGCCCAAACGAGTCGTAAGTGAGCCAACACCAGGATGTTGTTGGAATAATGGACATGACAGAGCTACCTAAATATGTAGGTTTTTATGAGGACTCTTTCACACTTGACAACAATGCAAAACATGTGGAGGATTTGAAATCGAATAGTGCTAGGTTTAAGTATTGATATTGACATAGCCAGGCGCCATCTTGATGTGCAATAGCCGGTGGTCATTGAGCCTGGTCGCAAATTACTAAAAATGTCGCATAATTTCACAATATTCCGTCATAAGGTCGTGACATAGTATGTGGCCTACCTGAAAGTATGTGTTAGATTAAGTTAGGTAAGAGTATATCAGGCTAATCAAGAGTATGTTGGTTAGAATAGGTACATATCACATTATATTTAGGCCCACCTATTATACCTAAATCTTAGGTTGCCTAGAGACTTTTTGCATATACATACTGACACCCAATATACTCGTGTCCCCATTGTATGCTTGAGCAGTTGCTAACAAATTCTACCAAAATATTGGTTAAAATAATTTTAAAAAACAAAAAGGGTTGCGGTGATCGCCAGACTGCATACGGCCGTCGCAAACCTGTACAGCCGTCCTATGCAAACAAAAGCCTTAATTTGTGACGTTAGTGTGAAGCCTGGGCTAATTATGTGTGTATATCTCATGGGCATTTGGCGCGACTATGGCAACGGCTTGAGAAGCGTAGGGCACGTCAGTACATTGAGAGCAGTCAAGTTGCGAGGACGCATTTTGGGCGCAGCTGACGATAGCAAAGGTACTGTGACATCCAAATTCTTTCCCTAGTCTATTTACTGAGCGTACATATCGACAGGCTACCGTAATGTTGCTTCTAATTACATAGGTTTTTCCATCAGCTGGCACACATGGTGAGCCTAGATGATATATGTTACCTTCAATTATTATTATCATTATTTTCAAGTTCAACACTCTGAATGAATACGTTAAGTTAGCAAATTAGGTTGAAGGCTTTAGGTTGGGAGACGAGTTGCGTCGCAAGCCCCCACCCTTTCCCAGATAGAATTCTGTATCTCTGTTTGCCTATCACCTAGATAACTAATTAAATTATGTTCAAATATTTACGAAACGTACAAAGATTGTTTAGGTGTGTTTGGAGGAACAACTGCTAAACATTATGTGAAGATCCGTTCAACCGTTTGTTTATTTGTTTGCTGTCTGCCTTTTTTTTTTTTCTTTGTAACATAACTCAATAAGATACTCAAGCATCTTTATGGGATTTGCTGGAATTGTTAGAAATGCCAAAAGACCCAAATGGCCAAATTTATTTTGGTGTTGATAGATTTGTCCGCCTTTGTCTTAATATTCGACAGGATATGATTCTAAAAGTTGGGGACGGATCTTCAAAAAAATTGCAGAAACTTTTAGCTAATACTGTAATGAGATACAAGTGTCAAAATTTTGGCGATGATAACTGGTTCCCGCTCCAATTTGCATTTTTCGTTGGGAATTAATTGCTTGGCGCAGGTATGCGCTCTCAGAGCTCTTCTCCAGTTAATTTTATAAAACAGTTTAGTTATATTTGCCACATGAAAAAATAAAAATCTTTGCGCTATTATTTAAAGGAAATATAAGATTATTTGAAATCATATGAAAAAATTATTTATAATTACCTTCTCCGAGGAGGTTATACTTCTGTCGAGTTTTCTGTTTTCGAGTTTGCTGTTTGTGTGTCTCTCGGTCTGTCTGTTACCAAGATAGCTGAAAAAGTTGTGGACAGATCTGTAGGAAATTTACATGGATTGTTAGGTACGTTAGGAGAAACAGATGATGCCCCTTTGATAAAGATCCGCTCGACCGTTTTTTTTTTTTTTTTTGTAAAGATCCGTTCGACAGTTTACTTAATTGTTTGCATCTTTGTTCTTAGCAACATAACCCAAAGTGTTATGGACGGAACCTTAATAAATTTGCAGGAATAATTGGAGGCTATTACAAAGAGAAAATGACCAAATTTTTATGTTGACCTGCTGGCCCGTATTTTGTCTCAGCTAGTTTTCATATATGTTTGTGAAATAATTCGTAATCATGAAATAACTCATAATTGTGAAATTTGTAGAAATTTCGTAAAAATGTTAAAGGACATTAGTGACCAAATTTTGGTGATGATCAGTCATCCGTTTGTGCGTTTGACCAATGATTGTCTAAGTGTTTGTAAGAACAGAACTGGAAACGTTCTTGACGAACCTTAAAAAACTTACAGAAATTGTTAATACTGTCAAGGAGTCAGAAATGACCAAATTTTGGAGGTGAAAAGCAAATCCTGGTCTCAAGGCCAATTTGAATTTTTCCTTAACGTTTCCTACCTTGGTGGAGGTATGCGCTCTCAAAGTGCTTTAGTTCTGTTTCTGTTGTTATTAAAGATAGTTTTGTGCTTTAATTCTCACGTAAGATACTAATTTCCTTTGAGTTATTATTCTGAATAAATAGAAAATAAAATAAATCATGTGAATTATTTGTTAGAAATTTTATTATGATTTTAACTCATATTTCTAGTTATATTTATCACGAAGAAGATAATTTTCTCTGCCATCTTTAAAAAATGAAAATAATTATAAATTGTACTAATTATGCATATTTATTCTATTCATTACTGCCAGCAAGATCCTTAGATATTCCATGATTACTTAATGCCTTCACTTTCTAAAATGCAATAATCCTAAGCTATTTTAACTCGCTATAGTTTGACCTAATGGAGGTCTTCGAACCGAACCTACTCCGTATGAAAAACGCCTGTCGCTTCACCCTGACGAACTCAGTCGAACCTTGAGTTTGTTGCTCACCAGTGTAGAAACGCTGGAACTACGTTTCTCCCAAGAGTTCCTCTTGAGTTGCAGCAGGCGCAGCTGTGATTTGTTTAATATTGTGTACAAAAACTGCTGAAAATCTGAGCCGCTACGGCAATTATTCCAATACAGAGCCTGAATCATTCTCAGTTTCAAATATCTCAGTTTTTATTGTTTCAATGTGCAGTGGCAGATATTTTGAATCAATATGTGTAAGCAGGTTACTCATTAAGCTGTTGTCACGCTCACTGAACTATTTGCTGGGCCATAGACCACACCATACAGTGACTGCCCACTGAAATCGGGCCTCTCGCAATTGGGCCTGGAGGCCGATTTACGTAAACGTTGATAAAATGGGTTCTAATAATCTCAGAGACCTCAAACAAAGATTAATTTCTTCCTCGTACTATAAGGAATGTGTTGCAGTGCAGGGAATCTAAATTAACAATCATATATTTTCAGTAGGCAATATAAATCATACTGTCACTCACCAAGAATAATTGAAAATTCATCATAATTTCTAGGAATATCAAAATTTTATAGAAAAATTGGCTCATAGATGCTACACGTAATGTACGCTAATACAACATAAAATTGAATTTTTTCCATTAACAGATCTGAAGTAATAACCTTAGAAATTGATGTATGTAGAGCTGTTGGTAGACCTCATCCCAATAGCCAAAACAATATGGAGGTTAAGAAAGCCCAGTAATGTTGAAAACTGAATTAAAACCACAGGAATATTACATTGGCAGCAATGAACGGAAAATACATATTTAACTATTAGATAAAGATACAAGACATGATATGCAGACATAACAATTTACTGCTGATACAAACCTTCATTACTGTAACTACCTAAAACTGCACATTGTCTCGCACCACTTCGTGGTTTCCTACTTTATATCACTCGGTGGTTTCCTATGTTGTAGCATTTTTGGTCGCCTGAGTTATATCACTTCATGAGTGCCTAAATTACACCTCTTCATAGGTGCCTACGTACATTACATCACTTTATGGGTGCCAACGCAACATCACTTCATGGGTGCCTATGTTATATCGCTTCATGGGTGCCTACGTTACATGACTTCATGATTGCCAACATTATATCGTTTAATGGATGACTAGGTTATATCACTTCATTCTTGCCAAATTTACATATATCACTTCATTGTTGCCTAAGTAAAATCACTTCATGGTTGCTGGAGTTAAATCACTTCACAGTGGCGCACACTTCATCACTTCAGGGCTGCTAATCCTATATCACTTAACAGCAGTCACTATTACCAATGCAATATCACTTAACAGTTGCCAATGCTAGATCGCTTCATAGCTGTCAATGCTGTATCACTTCACGGTTGACAATGATAAATAACTTGACAGCTGCCAATTCTGTATCACTTCAGGGCTACCAATGCTAGATCACTTTACGGCTGCCAATGGTAAATCACTTCAGGGCTGCCAATGCTAGATCATTTCACGGCGGCCTATGCTACATCACTTCAGAGCTCCCAATGCTACATCACTTCACGGATGTTAATGCTACATCACTTCACTTCTGCCAATGCCAGATCATTTAGCGGCTGACAGTGCCATATCATTTCACAGTTGCAAATGCTAGATTACTTTAGGGCTGCCAATGCTACATCTTTAAATGGCTGCCAATGCTGCATCACTTCATGGCAGCCAGTGCTTTATCATTCAGATCACTTCACGGACGCCAATGCTATATCACTTCACTGTCTCCAATGCCAGATCACTTCATGGTGGAGTGTGCTTCATCACCTCACTGCTGCCAGGGCTTCGTCACTTCATTGCTGCCAGCTACTCCATCCAATTCACCCTTCAGCTCTGCTGTCTGTTCTGATTTTTGGCTCAGCCCGTTTACCAAATAAATTTCATTACCAACTCCATCAAATGTTGACTTGGCATTTCAGTACAGATCGAGCATACCACGAATTTGAGAAGCGTTCTGTTCTGCAACATGAGACTGTTTATTTTACTAACTATTGCGAAATAATTTTACTCAACTGCAAATATCAAACGATGCCCTGTACAATTGCTTTACGCAATTACACTTCAAGGCATAACATTTTGTAAATTTATCGGATATATAGAA
Organism: Parhyale hawaiensis; assembly: GCA_001587735.2. Lineage (NCBI taxonomy): Eukaryota > Metazoa > Arthropoda > Malacostraca > Amphipoda > Hyalidae > Parhyale > Parhyale hawaiensis. The sequence continues at coordinate 19,344,065 of LQNS02276925.1, read as the reverse complement.
GTTTTAGACGTATGTTCAGGTTTGCCAGTCATTGTTGAATACAAAAGAATTAAGTCAAGTAACCTGAAAGTGTGCAAAAGTAATTGGAGAACATATAAAAATACGTCTCCGGCACAGTGTAGTCAGGCCCAATTGCGGGAACCGAAATCCCTTTGGGGCCAGTGGCTCCTCAATGTTAGTGTGCTCTCTGTGGCTGTAGGAACGTGAAACGTTCCCGTGTTCCGACTCTCGTGTGCATCGGGCTTCGCGTAACCAAGCTATCCTAACACATCTCGTACAAGTTATCTTCGTACTACAGTATGATAAAGACATAAGTAGTGAGTAGAACCGTCAAATCTGCCTCTTTTGAGGTCATGGCCCCTGACCCCTACCCTCAACCCAACCCCCACCCTCTGAACTTGTGACACACTTCAGGAGGTCAACGCATACCTACAAGCTATCACTTAACCTTTTATTGATCAATTCAGTTCCATTACTTCATCCTATATGCCTAATTGTAGGACGTTGCATACCTCTGACTCTTGTTATTGACAGCGCGGGCACTCAAGTAATAAAATAATTCAGAACCGATTTTATCAATGCTAAGAATATCTTTTATATAATCATAATTAACACTTGAAATCATGTCTGAACTTCGAGTGTTAGTAGTCTAATTGGTATTATTAGGATTTTATAAAGAAAAATGTCTTAAATATATTGAAACGCTTTCACAAAGCATTAGTTTATTATTTCAGAATTTCAACAAATTTATAAACCCTTTTCTTGAAATGTGTGCTTTAATTATTTCTAAACCTGCCTCAATAATATGCACGTTTTCATCTTTTGAGGTTGAAAATTGTGTGTATTAATTGCATGCCTTATAGCACAGTGAAATTCGTTAGATATAGCTGCATTATCTAGTTTAGAGTTAATGGCATTCAAATGATCTTGAAATGAAATTTGAAAAATTCTCATGTAAGTAAAGGTATCGGCAGTAGTCTCAATATTTTTCAAGAGTTTTAAAAACTAGTATATTTTTGTCAGACTTTCCTACACATATTATTGTCAATTTGAAATAATCACAATTATGTAAGTCATGATATTGTCTATTCAGTTTTTTTCTACAAAGATAGAATAATAAATCTAAACAAAGTATAGTTATTATTTTACTGGAAACTAGCTTTCATTTCGGACAGTCACAGTGTACTTTCCCTATATTATTCCATTGCATATTCTAAAATAACCCGTAAGTTTTCATAGTCACAATTATATTCCATATCGATAAACAGTAGTGAACCTGACAAAATAAACGAATAGCGAATGGTGACATACCTCACTGCAGACCATTCCTGCTTCCTCTAGACTAGAGTTCTAAATTTTTATAGACATTGTATTTTTTCATGTAGCTACTAAGAACTAATGCTTTGGGCTTTGATTTGAATGAATATTTATTACTTACTGCGGTTTATATTATCTTCTTTTTCTATAAAATTAAAATATAAATAAAGCGCATTGTTACTTAAGAAACGTGACAAAAAGTTTCAATAAGATTAAATAATAAATATAACAGACATGTAACTCATACGAAGCATTATTATCTTAAATTTCTTTGATATAATACCACAAATAAAATTAATTTTGTACCCAAAATACAATTAATAATTTAATTTAATAATAATATTATTGTTAAAATCCATATGCTGTATTTATTTGCAATTGGCATGTCTTTGATATAAAAACGAAAAAATGATAATCAATTTTACGTGAAAAATATAGATAAAAATATAATTTCACAGTAATAATAGACATTCAATGCATTTGAATTATTAATACATTCTATTACATTAAAATAATATCGCAACAAACAGACCGAAAGATAAACTCTAACATAAACACGAAAATTTAATTTTTACGGGACAAATATGACTAGAGCACGCTGAGAGCGCATGCTTCCGCCAGGCTCGGCAATGTTACCGAAAAATTCATATTGGTTCTGAAACTATGATTTTGCATGAGCACCAAAATATGGTCATTTGTGCTTCTTGGCGGTAATAACAGTTTCTGTAATTTGCTGGAAAATCCATTCAAAACTTTTTGAATTCTGTTGTTGACAAACATTCAGACAATCATTAGTCAAACTCACAAACAGACCATCCGATTATAGGTATAATTTGGTCATTTATGTACCCACTGGATACTGTGGCATGTAGAAGAAGCGGTCTGAAAGTTTCCAATTGAAAATAAATATTTGCCTATTTACTTTTTGTAGCGCCTACCGCAGCAATAGTGGCTTGGTATGGAACTTTCCTTCAGTTTTGAAAATTTGGCTTGCTCCACCAATTTGTCAATTTTAGGGTCACGCTATAAATAAAAGTGCAAAGCGTCATATTGATTTATTAGGGCTGTAATGACATTTTCTCGTAATGCCATATTGTTTGGGATAGTTTTGGAATTTTACGGAGTGGGCCATTCGTTGACTCTTGAATTATTATTATTATCATCATAAATAAAACTTCAGAGAAATCACATTGTATTCGTTGCAGCGTGAAAAATACGAGGTGGAACATTTTTCAGGAATGCTTCTAAATGCAAATGTAGGACACGGACTGCGTGACCTGTGCGTCAAGCCAAAGAATGACAAATGCAGCCCTTGATGACGATCGCTGGAGCGTCGTTCTGCCGCAGTTTCTGAAAGGCGGTCTTTCTCTCCCGCAACGTAGAGCAATTGTCACTGTCAAGTCCCACTATAGTTCTACTGGGAATAGTTTCTCATTCAGAATTGTTGTACATCATACAAGGTCGCAGTTCGCACACATCTTCTCTAACTGACGTTCGACTTCATTTAAAGAGCCTTTGTCGGATTTTTATAATTACGGTATTTTTTCAAGGCTGAACTACAAGGTTATTCCACGAACTATGTTTCTAAATCAACTTTTCCAAGATGTCCCTTAAACCACGTTAAGCGCCATATATGCCGCCGGTGAAAAAGTGAAAAAGTGTTTGTTTTGAGTTTCCCTATCACCTGTGAAAGTTTAGCAGAGTTTTTTTTTTTTGTAACACCCGGTATATAGAAATCCTATCGTAAAATGCTTATGGCTATTGCGGCGGTGAATTCAAATTTTGTTTTGTCTTTTTTATCTTGCGACTTTTGCCTAGTCCTGCTGCTGAAATTTAAGGAAGTTTTTTGAATTCGTGTTCTGCTACATAAGCGCTTGGAACAGCAAAATGTAACGCATCATACTGATGATTGTGACTGAGACTGCCATGCGGGTCTCAGATTGCCAAAGTTCTATCTTACTGCATCCCAGGGCATACCGTAGCCTGCCTTCTCCCCCCTCCCGTTGAAACCGTTATCTACTACAGCTGCTACTTTAACGCACCTCCATTATTGCTGGCATTTTGAGCTTCCTCATCTACTCGTTTGGATTATTTGCTCCCTTGTGATACCTTTGATGATACTTCGGACGAGGTCCAGGCGACGTTACACACCCCGCCCATCTTGTGCAGAGGTAATGCTGCAGTCCGTGACCAGCGGGGTGGCTAAAAGCGAGTTATACCCACAGTTCACGTAACCGCTTACAGTAGGCTTATCTGACACATTTAGTAAACATGCGTCCAGTAAGTGTTTAAATTTCGCAGCCTCTGTACCGGTGACATTTCGAATGTGACGCGGCATTTTGTTGAATAATCTCGCCCCTCGGACCACGAAACTATTAGAAAACTTTGTGGCTATCGCATCAACACCAGTTTTGATCGGAATGCGCACCTCACAAGTGCGACCAATACGGTTCGAGTGTCTGGCTTGGATTCGCCCATTGACATTGACAGTAATTCCTTCTAGAATTGTCCGAATATAAATGATCGTAAAGCGCTCGAATCTCCTTTGAATTGAGTAAATTTGAAGTTGAGCCAGTCTTTCGTGTTAGTTTAAATCTTTCATGCCTCGGATTTTGGCAGTGAACGATCTCTGGATAGCCTCGAGGCGCTCTAAGTCTTTCCGTTTGCTTGGCATCCAAAGAGGTGAACAGTATTCAATCCTT
>LQNS02276925.1:19296730-19315557 GCA_001587735.2 Parhyale hawaiensis | reverse complement strand
TAATAAGCTGATATGAAATCAGACTAAGCCTGCGATGTCTTCATTGTTGGAATTTCAACTGTCCCTGCTGAAGATACGTTTGTCATCTTCTGCAACCCAGCCTATTTTCTACCTAACAGTGTTCAATGGAACTTGAGAAGACTACCAGAACCTCTACCCATGGATAACGTCCGCCCATCTGTTTTGTTAAAGCGTGACAAAAAATGGATAAACCGATAAATAAACAAACAGATATATACACATCGGTCTTTATTGTATTGTAGATTACTGCAAGAAAGTCTCAACTGGCTCATGCACTGCTACTGGCTGGAAAATGCGTTAAGCATTTTTGAGAGACAAAAAAGAAGGAGAAAACAAAAGATACACCCCCTGTGGAGGGTCCCTTCTGTTACCCTTCACACGGTAGCAGGTAGGAGTTCCTTGGGATTAGTCGTTTACCACCATTTGGCGGCCAACTTGGGGAAACAGAAAAGGAAGTATAGATTACGTACCTTACCTAACCAACTAATCTTCTCAGCAGAGACTGCAGCCAGCTGTAACATTCCGTGCTGAGAAGGGAAGGCACTCGGGACAGCACTTATTTTAGGGTTGAGAAGCTCTTATGTCTTCTGATTTGGAAAAGGCCCACTAGAATATACCCTTGAGTTGGAGGAGGCGCCTCTGCAGCAGCTTACCCGAGGAACAAAGGAGGAAATTTGGGGAGGTAGGAGCCGTCGTCTTCTGTGAGTATGCCGCGTTTGGATAGCACAATGATGACTGCAAGGCATCAAATAGGGAGACTGTTGGCCTCCTGCAGAGGTAGGTTAAAGAGCTGACATAGTTCAGGCCCCTATGACCCATATGCCGTAAGTGGAGAATAGTGAGGCCCTCTGGGATGACGGCATTGGAGTTGCCGTCCAGAATAAGAGCCCTGTGAACATCTTCAACGGTGCAAGGGTAGTAAGAATCGTCCAATGGATGTCGCGGATAAATATGGCGCTACAGTTTACCCGTATGGCGAGGTTGGAAGTACGGCGAGGGAGTTGCGAAGAGGCATTGCAATAGCATTGAGCTATTTCCTGGTATGAGGTTATCCAACGTCCGGGAAAGCTGATAGGCTGGTTTGGGTTCATCTGGACACGTTTGCCAGAATAGGACTTCAGTAGTGAACAAAAATAGGAGGCGTGTGTGCGTTGGGCACAGTCCTCTACGGCTTCCGCTCAAGACGTCATAACGGTCTCGGAGGTCATCTGTTGTGGGACTTTCCATTGAGAACAACCAGCTCGCTAGAGCAAATTGCCTGATGCAGTTGAATGCCCCTACGAGTGATAGGCTGATCGTCAGGAGTTGGGGAGCAGGAGGGATTGTGGGCATTGAAGTCGCCGCTGACCAGCAAATCGGAGGTCTGCTGTCAATCCAGAAGTAGAAAAGGGGAACAGTTGTCAAAACAGCACGAAGAGGTGGGTGGGTGGGAGGTAGATATTGTAGATGTGAAGGTGACTGTTCGGGGAGGCAACCCTCACACCCTAGGTTTCGAGAGCCACATCGTCTACAAGGAAACTTGTCGTAACGAGCGGGGTGTAAGACAATGAGTGATAGAGTAAGCCTCTTCCACCACCCGGACCCGGTCTGTCCTGCCTCACAGCCAAGAAAAGGGAGAACTGACGGAGACCAGAGTGAGAAGAGAGTTTTTGTCTCCAGGATGCAAGCGCCAAAAATCCGCTGCCGCTCCAGAAAGTTCTACACCTCAGTGCGACAGGGCTGTATGCCGTTACAGTTAAACTGAAGAACGTGCCTATACCGAACAGAGAAAGAAGGAGGGAGGTGGGGACACTAGAGGAGCGTAATGAGGTAGAGGCAGACTCGAAGGAAACGAGAGAGGCTGGACAACCGAGAGGAGGCGGGGGCCTGACAGGCAGGAAGACACCAGTCGGCAAACTAACTCGAAGGACTGAAAAATCCTGAGCAACGTCTCTGGATCCGTTGGTCACAATCAAGGCACAAGAAAATACTCACCCTGCCCCGTTGCCTCACGACCACACACCTCGCAGGAAAACTTTCCGGTAGGGCCGGTGTTAAAGAGGAGTTACTCTAGCAGGTGACCCCAAAGCGCTACGCAGATGAAGAGAAAAGGTTGATTTAGATAGGAGGCTGGCAGGGCAAGTAGTAACGTTACCATGGCTGAACTACTTAACAGATTAACCCAGCTAAGCCCCGCCCACTCCTCTACTATGACGTCACGTGGAGCGATAGCAAACAGCGTTAATTTGTTTATTCCTGTCACTTGCTGCACAAGTACGGTGAGCCGGGTTTTCATTAAGAAGAAATAAGTGTTATTCTTTTCGCACAATCGCTACCAATTGTGAAGCAAAAGAGTATTTTTGCTAGTTAAATCTTCAAATATGTCAGTCTTCTGCAACCCTTTCTGTAATAAAAAAGTTTCCCAGTTCGTGCAAAGAAAGTAGCTTTGTGGGCCATTCTGGCTACTCTTAGTTCTGCAGTCTCATCACAAACATGGAAGATGTTTTTCAATCGTTATAAACTTCTTAACTAAAAGTGTTGCCTGGGTTTACTTGAGAAAACTTGAAAGAAAAAGTGAATTGCCCATAATCATTAAGTAGTGCTTTTGAACGGTTGAAAAAAACGAAATAGAAGAATGGGAGATTCAGGTAACCTTGAGTCCTATACCCCGAAGGCTTGTTTTCAGAGCCAAATAAATACTAGAAAGAAACTGCCTTACATGATCAACACATCAATGCACAGTTTTTAACCTTAAGCACTGAAGTCATACGAGATAATTGGTTGTCATATTGCTGGGGAGAAAAATGTATCGAGGAGATGCGGCCAATGACAGCAGAAAATATAAGTCTGCTCTTTTGCAAGCCTAGATCTACTTTTCCACAACTGTGGATCTTTAGGGATTCAACGAAAAGCTTCACTAAATTATTTTCTCTGTGTTCAGAACATCTAATAATCGAGCACCAGCCTATTGCAACGAAAATAATCGTAAAAATGAATTAGAAATACCAATGACACTCTCGCAGCGCCAGCATTCTTCACAAACCTTTGCTCCACCTGATGACGTCCTGCAGGGAGATGCGCAGAACAATCTCAAAATGATCAAGCGAGGAGCTAACGAGTAGCGTTATTCAAACTATGGTCGAACCGCTGCCCGCCCGAGGAGTGAGGAGTAAGATAGAGCAGATGGGGGGAAAAAGAGGAGGGGACGAGGACCTCTGATTTGAGGTGCTGAGCTTTGCTTGGCTCGTCCGATGGGTGTAGCAGACGATGTGGCTGCGGCATTCAGTGTAACGGTATAGACGTGCAGCCTTCCAGATCCCTGAAGCCCATGCTACAGTAGAAACACATGAATCAGGCTCCTAAACTGCTTCTCATAGGTAAGTTTCACATGAACGAGATCACTGGGAATCTACAGAGAGTTAGACCGGGAGGTGGATCCATTGGAAAAAGCGTCCAAGAGTGGCTGATAATCAATGATTTAGTTTTGCTCGCATTTAGGTTCTAGCGTAAGACAGAGCACCGCTTACTGAACCGCAAGTGCTAAGTCCCATCACGCTTATTGGCTGGAAGTTCGAATCACTGCTATCGAACTAAAATCATCGGCATGGTTCATCGTAGTGTTTTCAAGCGAAAACATCACGTCGTTGGTGAGTACAACGAACAGCAAGAGGCTGAGAAACTAATGCAACAATATCCATCAAAAAGTTCCCTCACAGAGTTAAAACTGAACACCAGTCAGGTGAGACTGGGTTGGGCATAAAACCAATGCCCCATCAAAAACACATGCCTGGTCTGATGACCATGTTAGCATTTGTATGATGTGGAGTATTGAAGTGATAAAAAATAGTGAAAGCAAACTATCGAAATTTTTTGAAATGAGTTACTTTACTCTCCCTTTTTTAACTCCGAATGGGATAAATCTAAGTATCTCAACTGCTGTACGTTTGCGAAATGCCCAAAGAGACTAGCATTTTAAGGCCGGTTCACACATAATTCCTTTGCCCTACGTTGATGCTTCACAGTGTTCGAATGCGTTGCTGTGTCAACTGAAATAAAGAACAGAAATGTGCTCAGTTTTCGGACTTGTTGTTAGTTTTATATTAGAAATAGCATAAGAAACTTTTACTTGCCCTTTCTTACTGAACTAACTTGACAGCTGACATTTAAGTGAATGATTTAGTGCACAAATACCGGGCTTTGCAAAAGTCCTGACCTGTTTTGTATTTTAAAAGTGTGAAACTCATTTCAAAAGCTTGATGAAATTTATTGACAATGACTTATTCCTAAACTATTTCAGATAATATAATAACTGGTAGCAGAGCTCATTTTCATATATTGTTGATACTGGAAACAAAAAGGATAAAGATTCCAGCTCTCCACAAGGCAGACAATGTTAGGTTGCAAAATGTCAGTTTACCAACGGTGAAACGGGTCGAAAACCGCCTTAAGAAGAATGAAAGCCTCAAAGATGGACCTCGTTCAGGCAGACCACAAGTTATTCAACGGAAGAATGTTCGAAGAGCCTTTGGAAATGATCTGAAACTCAAAATGACTGAATTTGCGAAGAAGAAGAAAATTTCTGTGTTAACCGTGTCAAAAGCTGAAAAGAGTGAAGGTGGAAAGAGCTTAATGCGTTAGAAAAGACCGCTGCTAACTGCTGGCATGGCTAAAAAGCGCCAGGAGCGATGTTTCCCCCTTCTTAACGGCTTGAAAATCATGGAAATCGAGTCAATATTTTCTCAGATGAGAAGACCTTCACCGTGGATCCTGTCTTCAACAAACAGAACGATCGAGTAGTGAGCTTTGGCCAAGACATCTCTGATGTACATTATGTCTCCACAACAAAGCATCCGGCCTCTGTGACGATGCTTGGCGTTGTGGCCTCCAATGGAAAGAAGATGCCTCCAATGTGGTTGAAGGGCGGTTACAGGTTGACAGGGGGTGAATACAGGGATATCGTGGTTACAAAAGTACTTCATTGGATCTGAAAAATCGTCAAAGATGGAGATAACGTGTTTCAGCGAGATGGAGCACCAGCGCACACGTCGAAAACCGTCCAAAACTGGATGAGCCAAAATATGACTTTGTGGCCCAAAGACTTCTGGCCCCCACAGTCGCCTGATCTCAATCCTCTGAACTACAGCGTGTGACCGCATATTGAGAGTAATGCATGCAACGATTGCCACAACAACATTGAGGAGCTGAAAGCCTCTGTGACCCGCACTTGGGCCCAGATGAGGAAGGACTACGTCCGTAATGTGTATAAGGACTTCCGACCACGAGTAAGGCGTGTCATTGCTGCCAATGGAGGTTCTATTGAATAGCAATATTGTTTTAGTCATAATACACTAATACATTATACATCTTGTTTATTTCATTATATGCAAAGCTCTTACGAACTTTGGAGAGCAAATTATTAAAACAGGTCAGGACTTTTGCAAAGCCCGGTAATTGTGTTGGCTAGCGAACGAAGAATCATTCGAATGTTTTGATGCATCAACGCATGCGAAAAACCTAGTGCATGAACTGGCCTGCACCCGCGTTTTGGCGATCGTTTGTTTATTTCATCATTAGGTGCTCCACTTAGAATATGAGGCTCCTGAAAGCTACTAGCATAATCTCTCCGCACTCAACTCAGGCTCATAGTGTGGAAGTATTGCAGATATATTGGGACGCAAAACGGAGTGGAGGACATCATGCCACCCTCCGTCGTGCAGTTTGACGTTTCGCTGCTGACCGTATCTTTAAATACAAAAGTTAATATTTGTTCAGTCTACAGTAACGTCTGGTGTTTTGTTGTCTCTAGAGATCCCCAACAGACAGTTAGTTAGTTTTCGAAATCTTTGTTTTCGTTTTTCAAGTCAGCACAAGATGAGTTTGTATTCCATAAGAAGCATTTAATTCAACCACATTACTAATACGTCTTGCAAGAGGAATGCTAGCGTAGGCAAAAGGTTAGAGAAGACATAACCGTGTTTCGAAATTGAGTGCTGCATGCATCACGCTGCCTGCAAAAACAAAACTTTTCAGCTCGCACTCCAAAAAGTAGAAGCGCTGAGCAACCAATAAGAAAAGAAAAGCTCGATTACCCTTCGCGCCTGAGCACCTGCTGCGGACAGGAGACCAATGAGCGAGTCCGTTTTAGCGATAAATTGAAGTTTAATTTGTTTGATTCAGACGAGAGAGGTTTGTCGGGGGATGGACAATAGAAACAACCGGAATTCCGGCCCCGGCCTAACCCGGCCATATATTGAAACCTGGCTCCGGTTCCGGCCAGCTCCGACCAGTCCAACCACTGCCGTTTGTTTTCTGATGAATGGGTTTTTGGTGGAATTTAAGTTTTTGATAGGAAACCCATAGTTGCCAGTTGCTCGCAGGGAAAGGGGGAGGCGACGGGGCGGTGACCCCAGGCATCCAATGAAAGGGGGCACCCAACAGGCAAGGAAAACAAAAGAAAATGTATACAAAGAGGGCGTCACACGGGCCAGGAAAATTAGGCAAATGTTAAGAAGAGGGGATTCAAACGGGCCGAAAAAAACAAAATAAAACAGTCGAGCAACAGGGGTATCATACGATGAAGAATAACGATATACATAAAATAACGGAGAAAGAAGAGCATTATATGGAGAAGGATAACAAATTACAATGGCAGAATAGGATAACGACATAAAATAACAGAGGAATAAAGGAATCGTACGAAGAAGGACAAAGAGACAGACTGGCAGAGGAAGAGAGGCGTCATGCAAAGAAGGATAACGAAATGAAATAGCAGAGTAAGAGGAACATCATGCAGACCAAGATAATGAAATAAAATAGTAGAGGAAAAGAGGCTGTCAGAGGACCGGCAAATAATTAAAATGTAATTGTAATTAATGACTCATTTTTTTTCATCTTATTTATTTATTTATTTATTTTGTTACGGAGAGAGTCGGTATTGCTACATTGTATCCTTCTGATACGGCAAATTTTATGACCAGAGAATTTCATTTCCATCTGTATCTATGAGCATGGTGTATGAAGGGCACCTACATACAGTAGATATCTCGTATGAGAGAGAGTTTTTATGGAACTATAGCTGATTTACAGTAAAAAAAAGTTTGGTGTAGGCTAGTCTATACTTGTCCGACCACCTCCAAGTGCAGAAAATAAAATCTTGTGTAGTTGACTGATGAAGCTACAGCAAAGGGCGTATATATGTGGCCACCGTGCGGATAATTCCGCTTGATCTGTGTTTTTTTTACTAGTTTTTGACGGGATTTGATAGTGATCAACCGTGATCAATGGCAAAAATTGATTGCACCGTGATTTTTCCCGAGAGCTGATCCTGCTTGATCAAAGAGAGGTTCCAGCCGTTGGACAAGAAAAATTCAAAATTTTAAAAGCAAGTTCGTGATATTTTCTCATGTTGGAAGATAAACTGAATAATGTTCTGAATGTTTGTAATACCTACTAACTTTCGGAATTGAAGTTTCGTTTGTTATACGCCTGTACAATGTTCAAAATCTGCTGAACTCTTCAATTTCACTTATTCATTGACTTCAAAACAAATAAAAAATCCTAAAAAAATTCATTTCCTATGCTATCTTCCATATAAGTGTGATCGATAACTATTTTCTGAATGCAGATAGGGCGTCTCTCGTTTGTATACAAAATCACTGACCGTTCTTATGCTTTCTGAGAACACAGTCATCATGTTCACGGTGATTCTGATCACGAATGAGCCCCAAAAAGGCGCCTATACTATACTCTGTTTCACAAAGCGGCCTCATACAGGGAACGAAGTGTTACAGTGAAGCAGATAAGGAATGCATTTATGTTATTAAAACATTGGTAAATCATTTCAGTCCACTTTAGGTAATCTTTGTGCCCTAAAGTTAAATGATTGTCCCCCACCGTGTGCTGATGAAGACGTCTGTTTCATCACCATGAATCCTCTACTTCTTGCATGAGATCGTTTTATTCTGTTGAAGAATAAATTGGTTCAAGTTAGTCGTGAGTCAGTAGTAATACCTGTTGGGCATTTTGAGAGGGTAATAATTCATGTGTTTTGAAAAAGATCCGTTCACATAACTTTTGGAGTTATTATGGTAACAAACATAAGAGCAAACACAGAGGTAACACCGAGGTACACACAGAAAAACTTAGTCATTTACTCTTCTTGATATACCAAATAACTCAAGTAATGTCATAAGCAACAGACTGAAATGTTACGAAACTCTCTATAAACTAAACTAAACTAAACCAAATTTAGGAATTTAGGAGTTACCTACATAGATCGGCCAAAAAAAAATGTTAAAGGTTTTTTTTAATTTATATAGGTTAAATATGATGCACTGGATACGAAATGAGGCAACCTCTTATGCAAAATTTGAAATGAAGCTAGCTTCATTTTCAAGTGGAAAGGGTTAATTTAAAACTTCATTGTGCATTGTGCATGTAGAGATGTTATTATAAGTAAATAAATCACTCCAATACCTCATTCCACCTTTATATGCTTCATTACAACTTCTCCTGCTTCTTTTGTTACTTCATTCGTAGTTACCTCCGCCAAGGAGGTTACGTTTTCGTCGTGTTTGTCTGTCTGTCTGTTTGTGTGTTTGTCTCTCTGTCTGTCACCAAGATAACTCAAAAAGCTATGAACCGATTTCGATGAAATTTACAGGGATTGTTAGGTATATTAGGAGAAACAGATGATTAACGTTTGGTGAAGATATGTCCATCCGTTTGTTTGTTTGTTTGTTTGTTTGTTTGTTTGTTTGTTTGTTTGTCTGCCTCATTTTTCTCAATGCCATAACTCAAAAAGTTATGGATGGATTTTGATGAAATTAACACGAGTTGTTAGGTATATAACAAAAAGTAATGACCAAATTTTGGTGATGATCCGTTTGTTCGTTTGTCACTGTTTTTCATTTTATGCTTGTTAGCACAATAACTCACAAAATAATGAATGGATCTTTATGAAATTTATAGGGATCGTTAGTCTTATTAAAAGACATAAATGATAAAATTTTAGCGCAGATCGGTTTGTTCGTTTATATGTTTGATTCATGTTTGTCATTACGTTTGTTAACAGTATAACTCAAAAAGTTATGAACAGAAATGTTATTCAGTGAAATAGCATTGGTCTTAGTATAGGGAGTTTGAAGTTATTCTTGAAAGATTTATTCCATTTCATTGCATTTTTTCTTTCCTATTTGTTACTTAAAGTCAATTATTTGTAGTTTTCATGTAGTTTCATGCAGTAGCAGCAGACTAAAGCGTCCGACTTTGACTCTCAAGGCCACAGGCTCGAACCTCGCTGCCAGCTAGGCAAGTTCTTTGCGGCGATCGGTCAGCATCCGGTCTGCATATAGCTGTGGGTTTACTGACCTTCCCCAGCAATAGGGAGGGTTGAGGGTCGCAGATATTGTCGCATGGAGTCTTCCGCCACTGGCGCCATAGCTCTAGACAATCTGTGATCGACTGCTGCCGTATACTACTCTGGGGTCTGTTGGTCTATATCTGCAGCACAAACCAGCGCATGCGGGTTTCCCAGTTGGGGGTACGGTCAAGTTTTACCTTTTACCTTTAATACTAACGAGTTAACTATTGAATGCTAATTGTTACTATTGAGAAAGGCAGTCCTGAACTGCATAATGGGAACCTTGCTGAGTGACAGGTAAGTTCGCTTGTATGTTGGAAGTATCACAATCGTTTACGGATTATTGCGCCTATTTTTTCCCATGGAAGAGAAGTGTAACATTGTTTGATGTTTTGTATTGCCCAAATGTAGGAATATAACGTTATACCGTATGAAATGGAGCGCCTGTTGCCTTCCATGATCGGTAAATTCTTTGCTACATAAGTATTATTGTATATCGTATGACTAGGGCGCTTCGCCATGCATGGGCATACTTTGGTGTCAGACACTTTATGGTGTAGGACAGCTGCGGATCCATGTGCACTCTCCGTCAGAAAGAGCGGTGTTAACCTGTAGAGAAACACATCTATAGTCAAACCGATGGGCGTGGCGAAGAACGTACAGCAACTTGGTTAAATCTCACTTTAAGCGCTTGATATAACGTTTCTCAATCGATAAAATTGTATTTATATTTGAATACTCAAAGTTCATTAGTCAATAGATTAGATTGGGCACGGTTGCGTTCAATTCAGCCCCGCCCCTAAAGGACTGCTTACGCTGGCTTGACTATAGGCTATGTTACTATAGGCTATGTTTTCTTGTATTTTCACTGACTACGATGTGTTAGGTTAGGTTTGCGAGTCATGTGCCATGGGGAGCGGCGCCTCAGGGGAACACTTTGGGTGCCTTACTCGGCTGACGTTTACTCTCGGCTGGCCCTTCGTAGTGTCTGTCTTTCGTGCCTACCTTGCTTCCATATCTCGCGCTCTTGCCGGTGGTGCTTTGTTCTGTTCTCCCACTTCCTTCCTAGCTGGCTCTTCTCAAGCCGTTTCTCCTGTGTGTGAGTACACTCGTGCGTGTGTTCCGCGCTCTGTCCATATGATGCCTGCTCTTCCCTTCCTCTGTCTTAAAAACACCAGATTTGTGTCGAGGGAGAGCCGGATAACGGATGCGTTCGCCTATTACAATAACCGATATTAACTAGCAGTGCGCCGGTGAGTGTGGCACCTCAGACACGCGTTATGTTGCTCGTATGAACTAATGTATTTTATGCTATAGGTTCACCCGCCGAATATAGTCGGGAGGCGTCCAGTCGGGTGGCCCCAAAGAGTTTTGGTCTTAGTTAGGCCTTTGGGACTTATTTCCTTTCATGCTTATTCTGTGTGGGCCTCCTTCACTCTGTTCACATAAAAATTTTTCGCTGTCGTGTATTTGCTGCAATTCTTTCGTTACTGCAATTAGTTCCAGTACCCGCGGTGGCGGGGTGCGTGCTAGAGGGCTGTGCTTGCATACTGTGGCTCTTGGGTTCGCCTCCCTGCGGGGCAGGCGACTTATGACGATGCATGGCTTGTGGCGTCAGCGTTTCTGGCATTCGCACTTCAGTGCGAAACACTTACCGTACCAACAAATGAGGGGACTGTTGGGTCGCGGTTTTCACGCGAGGCTTCCATTTTCGGCGCCGCAGTTCTGACGATCTGTAATCGCGGGGAGTCGTGCGCCCCTCTGAGTTCTGGCGGGTACCCATCACCGATGCCTGTCGGTGCGGGTGCTCTCCAGGCAGGGGAATATGATTTGGCTTACTTTATTTCTATCTTTGCTCTTATTGAGACTACACGTCGCCTCTGATTGTGCGGTTCCCCTGTCCAACTAGTAATTCTTTCAGATTATGATTTACTGAGCCGGATAGCACTGATAATTTGTTCCTAACCAGGTGGGATGGGTCCTATCTCTTTCCTTTAAGTGCGTGGCAGTGGCGTACTCGTCACATTGGTAGCCAGCATGGTTTACATACCGTGCTGAACGCCGGAGACACGGTAGTCGTTAGTTCTATACCATCTGCGACGTTATTTGTGCCACAAGCATCATCTCACAACGGTAATATGAGTTGTCACCTGACCTCGACACCAGCTGCAACGTCTGTTTTGTGCTCTTGGCAAGTGTCTAAGTGGCACTTGTGGCAGCTGAAATGGAACTAAGTGGGACAATATTGGAGTGAATACGTGCACCGCCGCGTGCCCTTGTGGTAAATTTTTTAAGTGTAGAGCATGGTATTCCTAGATGGTCTGTCGTGTGTTCTATTTACGTCAGTTGTATTGCCGAAATCTGTTAACTGTGTACCGGCACTTGTATATGTTTTGTGCGTAAATTCCTCTTGTTCTCCACCACGATATGCGCAAGCCAAGGTGGGCAGTTGTCCGTGGCGCGTTTACATATATTATACATTCTGTCACATTTTAATTTAGTTGCCCTCTGAGTAAACCATTGAGCCCTATATCGTACCCTGTGTTCATTTCCTGGAAGTTGCGCAAGGTCCGGGAGTGCGAGCCAGTCGACCGGGACCACTAACGGGATCCTGGCTATCTAGGGATCACGAGATAGTGCATAGATCGTATGACGTGAGAAGATAGGTGCGTTGGAGGCTCTCCCATAACAACAGGTCGAGTTAGTGGATATTACACGGTTAATTAATGTTATCAATTACCTTTGTTTGATTTAAAGTAGCACTTCTAACTTGACACACCCTGCTAAAAAAAAGTCCACATGAGACCGGCTAGTGCTCCAACGGGATTATGCTTCGTGCTTCAACTGATACGCCCTCCGACAAGCATCCCGATCATCACTAAAATTTGATCATTCGTGTCTTTTAAGATTTCCAACATTTCATGTACATTTTTTAGTTACTCTGCGAAAAAAACAACAGAAAATTCAACACATTGACAAATAAACCAATAAACAGAGCGTCACAAAATTTTGGTCATTTACTCTTCGTAATGTACCAGACTGGTGGAAAAGTAATATCCGATTCCCAGCAGGTGCAAATTCTTCACTCCTAACTCGTTCATTTTTTAACCTCTTCTTGTAGATATAAAGTAACTCTGTGTGTAATTTGTATCAATTTCTTTAAGATTATCTAACATTATCCATAATTTTCAAAAACATTACCCTATATTGTCCCACCTAACGGGAAAGAGAAGAATTACTCGACAAATTTCATGAAGGTGTTATTGAAAATGCGGCAACAAAATCTATTCAAAACACTTATGAGGTTGCTATAATGAATGGAAGAAGTTGCAGGATGTGGTTTTCTCAATCCCGAAGTGATGACTGATTTAACTTTGAAAGAAGAGTCAAAGCTATAAAAAACATTATTCCGTATTATTGGAAGCTTCTGTTTTAGAGAACTCTACCATTCTACCACAACGAAACCTACAGAACACCTAAATGTAGTCCATTCCACCGTTGTACGCCCATTAAAACAAATTTCTTTGCCCTACATTTTTTATTCGGACATTACTTTCGCACCAACCTGATACCTAAAAACTCATGTAAATTTCATGAAAATCTATCCATGGCATTAAGAAATAAAAGGTTAACCTAATCATCTGTTCCTCCCAACATACCCAACAATCCCTCTAAATTTCGTGGAAATCCGTCCATAACTTTTTGAGCTATCTTGGTGACAAAGAGACCAACGAGTTCGTCGAAAACATAAGCCCCTTGGCGGAGAGAATTATGTATGATTAATTAAAAAATCAAAAGTGTACGCTCCGGAATGAGTATCGTATAAACGGAATATCAAATTACGGCAAGGAAATATCACTATCTCACACAATAAAAGTCCGTTTTACTGTAGATAGGTGAAATATGAGTTTCTCAGATAGGAATATTCTGTAAACATATAACTAAATATTTATTTTTGAAAAATTAAATTTACTCTTTCTCGAATAAAACAATCCGTTTCACGTAATAAAGCTCCATCTTCCCTTAATTAACAAATATACTCTGCAACATGGAAAATGATGTTTTTACCGGTCATTCAGTTATAGGTACACTGATAATCTAACACGGCTGAAAAATCAGTTTTATTGAAATTAAGTTGATTTAAATTTTTGTCTAGTAATCTAATAAGTCTGTAAAATGTATAGAATGCAAAATGGCGTTAGAAAGTGACTTATTGAATATTTGAAATAGGATTCCCCTTCCCCACCCCGAAATTGTCGATGCAGAGGCAGTCAACGCGTTCCATAATCGCCTTACCAAACACTGGGAGCGACACCCTCCGCAGCTACGAACACCTCCGCTAGGAGTCGAAAACTCTTTACAGCCAAAGCTTCGGAGACTGCCTTAATCCATTATCTTACCCGCCCAAATTAGCTTAATGTCTCCGAGCTCCGCGGATCTGCAGCAATAAATCGTGCTTGCAAGATCATCTCCTTTCCTGAAGTTCTTCTCTCCTTTTTTATATCTATATGATACTAACATAATGACAATAGTTCATAGACGGCAGGAGCGTAGTCCCGGTTGCTCTTGGGGAATGGGCCTGTTGCTCCGTCTACTGCCATCTGTCTAATCTACTATTTTTAAGTAATACCTATTTCATTTCTTGTAAGTTGGAATACATAAGACGCTATCATGAAAGAAATATGTTTCGGGAAGCCAGCTGGTCATCATGCTTGTCTCACTCGTACTACATCCAATAGTAGAGCAATCCAAGAAAGTAAAACAGCCGTTGTACACACATTGGAATTTCTCAGCCTACTTTCAACCATGTTTCACATATATAATGGACTTACTGTGATATATATACAAAAGATGGCTGGAGTGGACCAAACTTGATTTTTAAAAACTGCTCATTATGCAACTGATGAAAATGGTTCTCAGCAGAAGAAATGCTGGGAAGGGGACCGTTAGCTCCAGACAGATACTTCCCTGGAAGAGGTCTGGACGGATAGGCACGTGCACACATAAACATGGTCTATATGTACATCCTCCCATCGCGGATTCTTCGTAGTCTGCAGTCTTGATGACAAGCTAGCATTTCGAAACATGAGTAATTTTTCATTGGAGATTCAAAGGTATTCCTGCATTAATATTTTCATATTTACAAGAAATGAAAAATAACGGCAGAAATTCTACTCTACTGTTTGGCAAGATGGGTTCAATGAGTGAACCAAGCAGCAGGAAAGAGAGAAAATTATGAGAGAGGGGGAGAGGGTTTGAAAGGTTTTGAGCATAAGAAAAACTAACACGGATAAGGAATTTGTTATTATATATTTTTCACCTTTTTTAGAATCTCAAAATTTGGCAGAAATACTAATAAATGATTGTACATATGAAAACTCATAGGTTTAGCCATGCATCAACGTTTCTTTTACAACAAAGATTAAAACTTTACATACCCCCTTAGTATGAGGTCCGACTATGTTTTTTGCATAGTTCAATGCATCGGAGCACTTTTACGTCCCTGAACTAGTATCCGGTATAAAATTAGTGTTTCCATTATCTATATAAGTGAATGGAGTGAACAGAAAGCATCTTTTGTAATTTTTGTCGAAGCACATAGCAGAAACTTTTATTATGTTTTCATTTTTCTTACGGTAGCGTTCTGTTGCTTCATGAACATTGTTATCTCTAGCAACACTCTCTTTTTTTGCTTATATTGAATTAAGAATTGGATTCATTGCTGATTTTTTGCTCTCTTTAGATGCGTACATGTATGTACTTACAGTGCAGTTACAGCAGGCTACTTTTACTATTAATTGTCATATATACCTGAACACAAATTATAGTGGCCGAACCAACAATGATTCTATATGACGGTCTACCGGTGGCTGCTAAACGCGAGTGTTACACGTAGAACTACAGCACACTAAGAGCGCATATCTACGCTAAGCAAGGCAACGGTAACGAAAAATTAAAATTAGTTCTGAAACCATGATTTTATTTGTATCAGCACAAAAATTTGGCCATTTGTGACTTTAGATGTATTAACAGTTTCTGTAATTATCTTAAAGATCCGTTCATAATTTTTTGAGTTATGCTGCTCACCAACATTATGACAAACATAAGTCAAACACACAAACGGTCCAACCGATCATCACCAAAATTTGATCAATTATGTCTTTTAACATTACTAACAACTCCTGTAAATTTTATAAAGATTCATTGATAACTTTTTGAATTACTGTGCTAACAAGCATAAAATCAAATGCAGCGACAAACAAACGAAAGAAAAAAACGAATCATCACACGAATTTGGTCATTTATTCTTCGTATTATACCCAACAACTCATGTCAATTTCATGAAAATGCGTCTCTAACTGTATGAGATATGGTGCTAAGAAAAAGTAGGTAGACAAACAAACAAATGAAAAGATTTTCACCAAAAGTTAACCGACTATAACTGTTTACCTGTCTAACAATCCTTTCAAATTTCGTAAAGATCCGTTCATAATTATTTGAGCTATCGAGTTATCTTGGTGATAGACAAACAGGCTAACAACCATATAAACAAACAAACAGACAGACAAACACGACAAAAACATAACCTCCCTGGCAGAGGTAAATATTTCGCTGAAAGCAAATGAAAGACAAACTGCGTGACTGAGAAAAATAGGAGGCATAATCGAAAAGTGAGATGTGAGAAAAAAATGTTTTACGTACAGTGAGAAATGCATGAGGTAAGATGGTAAAAAGTAGGTAGCTCTACTGTATTTTCTAAGAAGACATCATATTATACCATTTTGTGTTCTATTTACCCTATTATTATACTTACATTCTTACTATTTTACGTTCTTAAAAAAAATTATTTCAGTAAAATTGCCTCTTCAGTCGTGTGAAGTTATCTTGCTTTGGATAAACAATATCCAATATTTTGCAGATTCATTCTTGTTTAAAGAAAATTTATTTCTCATGACGTGAAATTGATTTTCATTTGTGAAAAATTGGTCAAATAATTTTTGGAAACTTAATGTTTCGTAATTGATATGTTAAAGTTCAATTGCTAAAAGTTAGTTTGTCACCTACGTAATATTGAGAGAAATGATTTTTCGTTTGTACGAAAATGATAACTTGATTTATATACTATTGATTTTGGAATATATATGTCCCTGTTTTCCATTTATTCGTCAAATATTTTACTTTTATGTGAGACTTATTTTTCATTTGTTGTAAATTTCTTTTACTCGAAAGAAAACTGATTTTATTTACCATTTATTCGAAATTGATTATTTAATTTGTATGACATTTACTGTCAGTGTGTGCGAAATTGAGTCCCATCTATATAAAATAACATTTTATATATGTTAATTTTCATGTAAAATTTAGATGAAGTTTAGTTTCATTTGGGCGAAAGTATTTCTCCATTTGCGTGAAATTGACCAGCAATTGGCATCGTTTGGCAGGAGATGTGGCTGCTCTGGAGAAAAATGGTGTGACTCTGTTCAGCGATGAGGAATTGGCAGCTCTGATCATTATCAACTTCATAGGAAAATTAAGCTGCAGCTAACGTGGGTGCAACGGTTTTTTCCTATCGTAAACTTACGTCCATTAGCATAAACTCTAATGAAGTGCCGATGCATATTCTCTCAAGACGTTTTTCATGCAAGGTACTCATATTCGCTCGTAGTAAGCTAGTGTAAGACTTTAACTGCGTCCGACAAATACGCGACTTGGATAACTATCTATATAGCAGGTAATGCCGAGGCTACATATGCATGCCTACGCCCAACTGGTTGCTAGGATGAGCAGCTCGGGTCTGATTTCCAAACATATTTAAAATCGGTAGCATGGCTAGAGAGGCATCAATGACGTCCGGGTGTTGCATACTCGCAAAAAGTTGTCGATGTGAATGCCTCCTGTGGCTTCGGCATAATGCGGATCCAAGCTTGATAGACACCGGCCTCAGTTTCGTGACGTCACGGCTGAGTGCCACCGTCTGACTAAGCACTGTGTCTTTGTGACCTCAGCTACTCCACAAGCGTGGCAGTATTCGCATTAATTATCGACCCACCAAATATACATCACAAGTCTTTTATTTTATTACCATCACTAGCTTCAAGTGGTATTGACAATAATCGAGACTTCGCGTCCATCATCATCTCGTTCTGCAGTGTCATATCAAACTGCGAGCGGAAATATCTTATTGAAAATGAGATCGACAGCACTGCAATAATTATGAATTAACCAGGAAGCAGACTGTTTTTAGAACACCAAAAATGTCCCAAAAACACGTATACAGTTCGAGAGACTTGGAGCAAATACTGGCTGAAATATTTGAACTGTAGTAAAAACAATTTTTAATAATATCACTATTCATAATGACAGTACAGCAAAGAAGCAAAAATTGCTGAAATAATTAGTGTAGAGAATTAGCCTGTCGGACATCTCGCTACCAATTCACGGTATATTTCTACTTGGCTCTTTAACAACTAACCAGTGATAGAAATCAGATGACAGATCACGCCAAGATATAAAAATATATGCTATTGTGTTCAAGCTAGATATGTCCTAGGAACTAAGCTATTCTTTTTACTCGAAACCCCAAATGAGTCATCAGGTTGACTGACAAAACTTTAGTAACGTGTGTCCCAATTACAAAAGATACTTCGGACAAGTAGCAATATTTGTAGTGATGTGTGGAAATTATTTACAAATGACCTATGGGCAACAATAGCAGAGTCATTTCTATACAGTTGTTTGTAAAGTGGACAAAACACGCAATTATCATAATCTACATTATAATTCTGCCTGATGCTCCATCCGTCCATCCGTACGTCCGTCCATCAGCGTGTCTGCACGTTTCACTTTTCAATAAAAGATAGAGGGAAATTCAACTTGTAAAAAGCTCTGACTTTTGCTGGAACGAAGTTTAACTATAGCTGTCTTCTTTAGCACTTCTTGAAAACATTTCAGTCACATTGAAAGCAAAGACACGAAGACCATTTCACTTCTATCTAATCTACCGGTTTTCATTTCTTTCACAACATAATATGTTGTGTGTATTTAGCTCACGGATTTTCCCTTAACTTCAGAGAAGTACACTTTGTGCTCTCCGGGCACATACACAAACGATTTTCGTTTTCCCGCCAACAGAGATTTTCCTTTATTTTTGTACTTAAGTTACGGGTGCTAGGACCATCCTTAAATGCAGTAAAGGAACAGCTGCAGAAACTAAACATCTACGAGGAAACATAACGAGTGAAAATTTGGTCCATTTTACATAAGATTTACATTCTCTAAGTATTTCCACAAAAGTATAGTTTAAAATTGTTCTTTTAGTTTCGTTTGCCCAAGCGCTCAACTGGCGGAAAAATTTCTTGCACGTCTGGCAACTTCGCACGAGCAAGCTTCGAAGCGAGGAAGCCGTAGTATCCAATTTTCTATTGGATACTGTCGAACAATTTGGGGTGCGAATGAAACTGATTTT
>LQNS02276925.1:19223317-19246695 GCA_001587735.2 Parhyale hawaiensis | reverse complement strand
TAAAATCTCACGTCAATAGAAAACGAAAAAGAAAGAAAAAATTATGAAACGTAATTGTTGTAGGGAATCTTTTAAGGATTCCAAAACTGTCTTTGTTTTTATTCTAGCATAAAAATTGAGGCAGTTCTATTTTTTCTTTTAAAATATATATATATATTATATATATATAAAAAACTAAGGTCTAAATGGAAAAAGTTACACGAATAAAAAGTGTTTTTTTTTTAATTTTACATATTTTGTGAAAATTTCAGTAAAATCGGACCACTAATAAAGAAAATTCCAAAATTTGTAAACGACCCCCTTAACTCGGCAACCATGAAGTGATGGGACATAGGCAACCATGAAAATATTTAACGTAAGCAACCGCAAAGTGACGTAGTATACCTAGGCAGTAATGTGAAATGGCATGGACAGCCACGATGTGCAGTTTTACATGGTTCCAGATATGAAAGGTAGTACCTATCAGCACCAAAATACCATTAAAATATAATTTAATGGCTGTCCTGGTATCTTTATCTCATAGTAAGCAATGCATTCTTAGTTCATTCCTACCAGTGTGGTGTCACTCTGTTCTATTACGGTGCTATGGTTTTCAGTATTGCCAAGGTTTATAACCTCTCTTTTCTTGCGGCTATTGGGATGAGTTATACCGAAAGCTCTACATAGGTACGGCAATTTCTGGGGTTATTAATTCAAATTAGTTTTTAAAAGAGACTCAATGCTATGTGCTACTAAAGTGTATTAGATGTAGCATTCATATCCCATTTTTCTATGAAATTCTAATATTCCTACAAATTATGATGAATTTTCAATTATTCTTGATGTCCAAAAGTATGGCATTTATCGCACTGAAGATATTTAATTGTGAATTTAGGTTCCCTGCCTTGCAACACGTTCCTTATCGTACGACAATGAAATTATCTCTGTTTGATGTCTCAGCGATTATCAGAACTCATTTTATCACTTACTTAAACACTTACTTAAATCGGCCTCCAGGCCCACTTGCGAAAGACCCGATTTCAGTGAGCAGTCAAGGTATGTGTAGTCTATTAGTAGGTAAATGTAGTAGAGTATAATTTAAATGATTTTACTATAACATGCTTCAAAATAACTGATTACGGGTAATAAATGTACATTAGTTGATAGGGGGGCTTTTTATCCTAGAGGGTGTTTTTCCTTCCGGGGCTTTTTTGCTATACGCCTCGGTGCCAACCTCATGTGCCCTACGAAGCACTCGGGAGCTGTTGCGCTTCACGCGTTTGTTATTCAGTTGCCTCAGGAGCGTAGGTACTAACCAGTAATTTAGGTTTCGATTCTGTCTGGCATGTAATGGGCTGGATGGAACTGCTATTGCTGGCGATGATTTATTGTTTTCAAATTTGGATCAAGCGTTTCCTATCCCGTGACTGATATTTTTTCTTGCCTTTTTCTTTAAAATTTCTAACTTTCGCGTTCAATTTTCGGTCTCGAGTGGCGTCGGCACTTCGTGTTTTTCTTGGGGGCACTTGCCTTATTTCTTATGAGGTTTGCTTTCGCTTTGAGTAGTGACAATAATTGCAGATATGCATATATTAGGGGTTAGTCTATTCCAATGTATGCACTAAATTAATTTTGGAATTTCCTGAACCACAGTATCCTTGTATCTCCATTTCCAATATTCCCCTTCGTCACAAGCACATTAACGGCTCCGCCAGTCCTGGAAAGGTACATTGCAGGCATCGCTCGCTATGCAATTGGGAAAACATTTTAAACCTACAAGGGTATAAATATTATTGGCGAGACTAGCAGTAAAATTGTTAGTATTTTCTTCCTTCACGAAATCATGAAATCACAAATCATAGCACTGATGAGGAACTACTTATTCGTCGTTTTGGACATGATATTACTGCTGCAGATCTTATTTTGAAAAATCATTTGCCTAGCTAACTACATAGCACAAGTCGTTTGCAAACAGTGATAGAATTGTAGGTAGAAAATTAATAAGCCTGGTCTTCGTGTCAAGTAGCACTCCGTTTCGAAGGACAGGTCCTGCAGTATACTTGTATCCCGTACATTCATAAACGATTTCTTTAGCTGACACCTTAAGAAAACGTGCAGATACCGGTGGAGTAAGGCTCGTAAAATGTAGAAGAATTGAAGACTACAAATGCGCGCATGCGTCGGAGGCACATTTTGCAGTCAAATTCCTCGACTGCAAAATGCAATAAAGCAAGTGAGTTTTATCCCAAGTAATATGGAATTTTGGAGCTGGAACTATATCTGAGGATACTCTGATGTTTTCGCTTCATTTCAGTCTTCTACTGATAACCTGCTGCCTCCTCTAACTTCAAGCCACTGCAAACATGTATTAATTCAAATAAGTATGTTTAACTAAATTCCAAGAAAGAGTAATTTTTTACCCAGATTTGCATGCAAAACCTTAAAACATCAGAGAAACAAAATTCTTTCCTGTCGGTGAAGTAATATTAAAGCAAAATCTATACATAATAATCAGAAACCATATAAATAGTAAAGTGAAGGAAAAATGCAGCCACCGTCTCGCCGGTGTGGTCCAGCAGTATTTCTGTTTAAGTAATTTATGTCTCCGCCTCCTGTTAACTAAAATGCAAAGAAAAAATAACATAACGAATTCCCGACGGAACGATGTCATTGAAATTGGTGAATGATAAACACGTAATTTTTATCCTATGATGCTTCACTTTTTAAGGTGAGGAGCGTAAGACTTATTCTGTTGATGGACATAAGTCCATATTTTACAAACATGCAATGCGACTGAGCGTCTGTCACCAGAAAACAACGTAGATAGTTATTATTAAATATTGAAGCAATTTGGCCAGCAGAATCACACTGACCATCACCTTTTCAAAACCAGCTGTGGTATTTATCCATAATTGAATAGCTGCACCCGTGAAACTTTCACGGTCTGGAGGTCCGTGGCGGGCTTTTCAGGTTGGTTGGCAAGGCGCTTCAGATAGATCAGTGAAACCTTCACATTGTACCATGGCAATTCCCCATCGACTTCACAAACAACACCGAGATTCGATATATGATATCTTATACGACCAGCCATTTTGCTGATAATTATTACTGAATCTGCCCCTGTCTAAGTGGACCCGTGGATGAATTTATAAGTTGCTCTGTCTGACTGGACCCGTGGAATTCCTTTCACTGCAAACCACGATACAGGTTCCCAAAGATTTACAGTATTCTTAAAAATTCTTGCGTATAAACATAATTAAAATGACCTGGCCTGTGGCTGACAGATTCCTGACACCCACTGTATCATAGATACGCCAGCTTCCTAAAGTCAACTAAGCTCGACTTTTCTTCTATTATTGATGAAGAGCGGGAGACAAAAGGTAGGTAGGTACGTAGGTACAAGTGTATTAATATATAGACTAGCTGAACCCTTGGAAATTCCACGGTTAGAGAATATTTTCACTTACCTCATTTAACTTGAGGTAGCACCCATATCTAAACCACACCGTCTGAACTAACGTCTCCCGCTTAACCCAGGCTATCCTCTCGCAGTCCGTCTACCTTACGTCTGGGCTAACTATTTCTAGTATTTCGATTTCATCACTGAATCACGTAATTGTTTAGTCACCAACGAATTCGCACTTGTATTTTGATAAAGACATAGAAATACGACGGTACATCTTGCAATATTCTCTTACAGTATGTATTTGCATGCCTTTGCAAGCTCTGTTTCCTACACTTTACAGATAATTTAGGGCTCCATAAAGTCACACATTCCAATTTTTTGTCGGCGTTTCGATTTTTACTCATTATTTCGGAACCCGTGGATACTGATCAGTAGCCCATAATTTTCCTGCTTTGTTGATTGTGATATAGTAGCTACATAGTAGCTGAAAGAAAACATATTCGGCCAATTTTTCCACTCGCAACAGGGTCATCTTCTGTGCTCAAGATGTCATTGTGTTTGCTCAGGCATCACAGTGTAGAGGCAGATGCTTTGGCGGCAGAGAAATCGCTTCAAAAAAAAGACTCCAGAGCAAAAAAGCCGAACACTATCCTTTCTGTTTACCCGTGCCGTATCATAGCTACGCAACTGGCCTTATTAGAAATGCTTTCCACTGCCTACAAAACGAATAGAATGATGAGAAAAAATGAAAACCCGTAGGTAGATATGATACGGGGGAAATGATTCATATTTGAAGCCAAATTTATAAATTTGTTCTATCTATTAGTGAAGAGAGTGACACAAAAGGTAGATAGGTAGGTACGTACTAGCGTATTAATATACTAGAGGGCCCACGCTGTCATAAAATGACAGCGAAGAATTTGTGATGACCTTCTTCATTGATCATACATTCGCTATTATAACTGCTTGCCTAAGCACCCTGAGATGAGCGTTTACGGCTTCACAGCCGCTCAGTATCTGAACTTTTTTCTCTCTCTCTCTCTGAAATGGAGAAAATTCACTGCTTATTGTAGGCAGATCAGCAACGCTCAAAGTAATAGCTCCGCTTCGGTATTGTGGATACGGTCGGCTAGCCTATACAGGTCCTATGGCTTTTGCTTATCGAAAGCTGTTATATCGACCACTGAATTAAATTTGGGAGAGTAGCTGAAGCAACGAAATTATCTGTGGGAAGAAACTACGAATCAAGATGCACGTGAAAGCCAATAGAAACTTCAGATAACTTCAGGGCTGAGATTTCAACTTCGGTAGTGCAAGAAGTGCATTTAGACATATGGTAGTGCAATACTTAGCCATAGATTCGATGTACGGAGAAGCTAATACTCGTACAAATCAGACTAAGTCTGCGATGTCTTCATTGTTTGAATTTCAACTGTCCTTGATTGAGATACGTTTGCCATCTTCTGCAACCCGGCGGCCTATTTTCTACCTAACAGTTTTCAATGGAACTTGAGAGGACGACCAGAGACTCCAAACGGGGCTCATTTCCGCCTATCTGTTTTGTTAAAGCGTGACAGAAAATGGACAAGCAGATAAATACACATCGGTCTTTATTATATTGTAGATAGATATGTGAATTATGTAGAGAAGTGTTGCTCCTCGATTTTGTTGAGATTGATGGCCACACTATGTCACCGCTCCACCGTAAGTCCCCCGCGGTCAGATGTGCGCTGACCTGTTCCGTATTATCATCCTGGACCATTTTGCTTGTCGCTAATTAGGACGTCGACTCTTGCTGCAACAGATGGCGCTCTATTCCATGGCTGAACTATGTAACAGGTTAACCCGCGCTCGCAGTAGCATGTCAAACTCGCCCAGTCCGTATCAGCTGTGTCGTCAGGTGGAGCGGTCGATAGTAAACCGTGCTAATATTTAGTTCATGCCTGTTACTTGCTTTATAAATACGGTGAGCGTGGGCTTCACTTAAAAAGAAAGGAGGGTCATCATTTTTGCACGATCAAAGAAAGAAAAGAAAAAGCATATATTTCTCCCCGTAGGAAGGTTTTCATACAATAATACTATTACAATACTTGTTCAGTAAACTAGTGTAAAGCTTTATCGCAATGAGCCTTACAGATAAGGGAGCAAATTTATAGCACTATTCTACTTCACAATGTACATTCTGTATAACGCTCAATATCTATGGTAGCAACAGGTTCAAAGCTCTTTACTTTGCGCTGCAAATCTCCATTTGCTAAAAATAAGATTTAAAATGCCAAGCAAATAGGTTGAAAGCAAAGAAATCAATTACAGCAACATAGCTACATCATATTAGGTATTAATAAAGCTTATTTCGTAATTATCACATTATCAGTTGAATACTAGTGCACTCGGCCATCAAAAATTACCTCGGGAGAACATTTCTTTTTTCTTTTAGAAAAAACTACAGCTGCATACGTATAATCGGAGGAATATTAATCTTTCTAGAAGTGACTGAGAGTCTAAATTTATTAACTGTACCTGTAAAAAATTACTTTTTTGACCCCTTGAGCTGAGAAAAAGTTATTTTTCTCGTGGGTTTTTTGGTCGACGTCAAGTATTGCTGGAAGTTCGTGGGCAAAGTTTCCCCGTATGCATCGAAGAGAAATGCATTTCATGTCGATCCCAAATGCGAGACTAAGAAGCCGACGAAGAGCGGAGCGGTGCCTTGCCGCTGTGCTATCAGCAAAGTGTAAGTCCGAGCCGAGGGGAAGGAGATACGCTAGTACCATGGAAAGATATATGTTTGTGTTGTAACGGCCGAGTATCAACCGCTGAAACTGTCGCCACGCGGATTGGAACTGGCGGTGAGAGGAAGGATGTTTGGATTTGCCGAGATGATAGGCAAAGGAGGACTCGTACTGTTTCTCCAGGGAATGGGCGATAAAAGGAAGCGGTAGAGCGGTCCACATCCCGAAGAAGCTGCAAAGGCCCTGGATTATCTCCTCGTTGACGGGGTGTTGGAGAGGACGGTCAATAAGGTGCGATGAAAAGGGCCTTGCGTGGGGAAAGGACGATGTGTACTACCCGGCGGAGCAGGTTCTGAGGAGAAGAAATATAAGTGGCTGTTCACCACGTCCAGAGTGCTGTTGTTGTTTGTTGTCATCGTTGGAGACCACCATTGCCAGCTTGGAGAGAAGGCTTAGGCAGAGGGAGGAGGGGGGGGAAGTCGAAGATGAAGAGAAGCGAGAAAACACGCAGCCCCAAGCGGGTCCAGCCAAAGACCGTCCACCGAAAGATCAGTGGAGTGACTAGAACACGAGAAGAGGTGACGAACAGACTGTTCGTCCAATCTGCGTCCGCAGAGCTGACAGGAGGGATCATCATCACCGCGTCCAGCCATGAAGAAATGCGTCGTTAGCCAGAGCTATGGGATGATCGAGGGCCGACACGAACGAGGGTAACTGATGGCTGGTGAGGTTCGCCATAAGAACCATATCGAATGGACCCGTCCAATGGAGGAGCCGCTAGTATTCGAGAAGTTGTCGACATCACACTGTCTGCAAAGAAATATCTCGGCTGAATGCGCCTGCAACTTTGATCGGTGATGACGAGATTCTAAAGGGAAGGAAAACAAGGGTCCTGCATTCGCAGAGCTGAACAAGGGGATTCACTGCCGGACGTTGCGCTGCTGAGCGGAAAGTAATCTTGGCGATGATGAATCTGACCGCTTTGTTGCTGCAGTGAAGGTAAACTGTGGAGGCTGACCAAGCAAGTTCCTCTAGAGCCAGGTGGACGGTGCGCAGTTCCTTCTGATTGATAGGGAGACGCTTGGCCGCTCCGATTCAAGAACCGGAAACGGTCCTGGACAAAAGTGTAAGGGCACCCCACCGTGCGTTCCAGGCGTCACTCCATAGAGAGTGTTCCGTGGAGGGAGAACAAGGGACTGAAGTTCCTGCAGGGCACTCCGTGGGACCCAAAAACTGAAGGCTGGAAATATCTTTCGGGAATGTCATGTGGAGTGTCCCTGTCCAGAGGAGACACGAAAAAGCGAGAAGTTGCCAGAGCCGACACCCAGTGTTTCAGATGGGCGTGGATCTGGGAGGCGAAGGCTGAGTGGCCAAGAAACTCTTTCCACTGCCACCACGAGACTAAGCGGAGATCGAGGAGGCTCTGTGCAAGATAATGAAGGCAATCCAGCTTCTCCTGCGTAAGAGACCACTGGCCTCGAAGGCCGTCTCATGCTACTCCCCGCCACGTTAACCGAGAGTCAGAGGAAAGGAATGACTGCTAGGAGTTGATAAGGCATCCGAGCCGGCTAAGAAGATCAACTGATATCTAAGCGGCACGAATCGTGTTCTCTGTAGCTGAGTCCCAGATGACCCAGTCACCCAGGTACGGTAGGACGTAATAACCTTTCTCGTGGAGAAGAGTTATTGGGTACTTGAGGAGCCTGATGAAGAAAGAATGAACCTGTTGAACTGTGAGATGGTGCTGAAGAGTCGGAAACCACCGGACAAGGCAGAGTCCAAGTTAGGGTGGCAGAAATGCCCGGTCGCTAGCAGACTGTAGGAAACCATCTGCAACCCAGGGGACGTCAGGTACAGTATTGGCCCCAAGATTGTGGCCGTCCAAATGAAAGTGAATCTGAAAGAACTCCTGTATCCCGTCGCCCGCTTAAACCGTTTTCTCCATTAAGACGGAGGGGAAAAGAAGGATGCAGCCTTGTCTGAGCAGGAGGGTGCCGAGATGAAGTCCCACTTGGGAGTGGTAACCCTGGAGCTCTCGAGAGAAGGGTCGGCGGCCACTTCCGAGAGCACATAGCGTTCGCGGCGCGAAGGTGTTGGGCTGAGAAAGACAGGCCTCCAGTTGGGAGCCCGTGTACGCGAGCGGAAAGCCTGAAAGTGTGGGAGTTCCAGTAAGGGAAGCATGGAAGAACTTTATTATAAGCAACAGCCGTGCCAAGGGGCGCGGATTCCAAACGCCGCGCCACCAAAGGGAAGTCACGCCGAGCCAAAGGGAGGTCACGCAAGCGATTGGCCTTGTACAGAAATACTCTGAAGACGACTGGGACCTGGTTAAGCAAGAAGAGGCCCTAGCCAGGCGGACGGAGATCTCCGTCTCGAATGAGATGTGGTAGATTCCTGCCCTACCGGTGCCTAAGGGCACTATAAAAGAAAACAGATAGGGATCGCTGCTGACCGAAGAATTCGCGTGCCGAGGCGTGGGAAGTTGTCCCGCTACCGGAGAGGACCTCCTTGACGGGCGGCAGATGCGCCTGTAGAGAGAGAAGACAGACCGACATCCCGCTGCGTCGTGAGGGACAAGGGATTAAGGCGGAGAGAGGGGCATGACTCCAAACCGATTTCTTTCCACATGGGAGTTGTCGCTTCAAAGCATCGACCAAGGTTGCCAGTCTCCATCTTTACAGCTACAAGAATCGAGGAATGGGATAAGCAGTCAGGAATTTCCTTGACTGCTGAGAACTAATATTGACCCCTTACGGCTCAGTGAGTGCACTCAATTCTATATCATGTAGAATAAGTCATAGAACTTGAACCCAATGTTGAGGATCATGTAAAGGTAATAAGCAAACCCCTGTGAGGTACATAGACGCGTTTCCTGGATCGACACTGCGAAAAGGCAGGAGCCGCCGCATAGGAAGTAAAAGGACGCGGTACCGCCTCTGATACAGCACCGTGGAAGCTGAAGGCAGGCTCGCGCGGGGGGGAGCCTCGCCAGGCGCGAATTTTTTGTACGTGCTGAAAGGTTCTGGAAAAAATCCACTGGCCGGGCACTCTGTATGTATTCCCGATCGCCAGAAGCCATACCAGTAACGTAACGAAAAATAGAGCAGAATAAACGAGCGTTGGACACAGAAAAAAGAAATGCAGATCATCTGAAGTGTAGATCGGCCTTTCAGGTGAGAACAGGAAAAATGCAGAAAGACAAAAATTTCGTCCCTCCATAGATTAATGAAGATTACGTCAGTTAAGAAAAGAGGAAAGCTTAGGCAGATGAGAAAGAGAACGAACAAACTGTGGGCGAGAAGAAGAATGAAAAAATTGCAGCACTGCTATAAGTGACAATGTCATGCCGCGCCTCTATCCCTCTTTCCATAGCAATGATCACAATTTTATTGGAAAAGGAGTACACTGATTCATAATGCAGTTTAAAAAGAATTCACAAAAAATGGCAAGACATGGTAGATAATGACTAAAAGTTTTCCCTACTTCTAAGCCGATAATGTAGTAAAAACTATTTGGGCAAACGCTTGCCAGTATCGGTATACACATAAGTAGTAAAATGAACTAGATAAGAGCTAAAAACGGGTTACATACCCTCATGATTACCTACTAGTACATACAAACTATGTAGTAGTAATGTTCTCCTAGCTTAAGCCTCCCTACCCATTGAGTACACTGTGATCCGAAGAGAAGAAGGAAGAAGGGACACAAATAATGTCAAAGAGAAAAGTGGAACCCATGCTCGAGTCAACGCGTATGAGAACAGCAAGCTGGGAAAGAAGAGGAAGATCATAACAAAGCATCATCAGCTGGAGCAAGAAGATAGAAGGAAGCAGAGTGGGCACTAAAGACAGACGGGCCCAGCTAAGGGCCAAGGCAACCCATACAATTCGCCTGGGGGCGCCGCTCCCCGTAACATAGGACGGGCAAACCTAACTAAACTAACCCTATGGCAATAAAATAGGTAGCCAAATCTGCTTAAATTTCGGCGACATACTGATTTCTTATCTTCGTCACAATATGAGCAATGCATTGAGGTGTTTCCTAATCTGCTTCAGAGAGTTAATTTGTTTCATTGAAGCTGGAATATCATTCCAGAACCTAACAGCACAGTACTTAAATGAAGAAAAAAGTCTGGATTAAGTAGTGATGGGGGTGTTCAAGTTTAGCAAGTGAGCAAATCTTGTACTGTAACGGTGAGTGTCCCGTAAGGACACACTGTGGGCAAAAGAGTTCACTCCACCTAACTAAAACGAAGTACTTACAGTATGAATATGGCTGAGGGGCGGTAGGAGCCCAGTCGCAGCATAAGGATATCGTGCGGGTGCCTACTGGCCACCGACAGCAAACCTTGCATCTGGTCTGCAGGGAACTGAGTCTGGCAAGGTGAGACTGGGCAGCCCCTCCCCACACCTCCACCCCATGCACAAGATACGGGTACACAAGGGACACGTACAGCTTACGCAATATAAAATCAGGACTAAAATATGAAAGTATCCTTATATTGCCGCAGGTACAAGAGACCTTCTTGAAAATTAAATTACATTCTGAGCGAAAGTGAGCTTATCATCAAGGCAAATTTAGCTGAATCCGTAAGGTGTATTGGATTATTTCCAATAGTTATTGCATCAGAAATGAGTTTATTTTTGTTTGATATTAGCATGTGAGTAGTTTTCGATACATTAAATGACAACTTATTTACACGGAGCCAGTGGTCTATCCTCAGCAAATCCTCATTTACTACACCATACAGCTCTGGTAAGTCCGCACCCACGGCCACAACACAACAGTGATGTCAACCGCGAAGTGCACTAATTCAAGGTCTCTCGCGCTTTTACACATGTCATTAATGTACAACAGGAACAGGAGCGGGCCGAGAATTGAACCTTGGGGTACACCAGCCGAGATATGTCGGGTAGATGAGTGCGCACCATTGACTCATACGTACTGACGTCTGTTAGATAAATAGGACCTGAACCAAGATAAACAGATGCAACGAACGCCAATAGAATTAAGTTTCCGGAGAAGTATTGAACGGTTTACCTTATCAAACGCTTTTGAGAAATCTAAGAGAACAGATACAAGATCATTTTTGTTATTTAAGGCGTCATATGCCAGCTATGCAAAATGTAAAATCGCATCTGTGATCAATTTTTCTTTTGAAATCCGTATTGGGTAGGAACTATGATATTGAAACGTTCCCAATAATTTGACAATCTGACGTACTGTTAATGGCACGCTGAAAAATTTTACTGAGAATGTGCAGGATGGATATCGGTCTATAGTTAGATACGGAATCCTGCTGTCCACTCTTATGAATCGGAACCACACGAGCAGTCTTTACTACTGATGGAAAAATTCCGTCGGACAGGGAAACATTAATTGAATCGGAGATGACTCGTGGTCTAATGCTAGATACCTCTTTATAAAACTTGGAATGGACATGAGATGAGATTACTTATTTTTGAAACAGGCTATGATTGACTCAATTTCATGAGCGTCCGTAGGCACACACGCGAAGGAACCTGGCAGAGATTCAACATAGTCAAGGGGATCAGTATCACTGGGTGGAATTATTTTGGCAAGGCCTGCGGCAACAGAGCTGAAATAATCATTAAATGCTTCTGCCACATCGTTCTGCTCAGTCAATACATTATTATCTATCTTTAGTTGGATATTCTGAAGGCGAGATTTACTTTGTAAACTACTATTAATAGATTACCACGTCTTATGTATGACTCCCAAGCAAGAAGTGAATTTCATAGAGTAATAATTTACTTTAGCAACTTTAATCGCACCACACAGAATATTCCTATACCTCTTCTAATCGTTAATATAAGCAGGGTTTTTGCTGGACAAACGGAACAGCAGACGCTTGCGGGCAACGCACTGCGTTAGGGCATCTGTGAGCCAAGGGCTACAGGCGCTCTTTTGGGAGCGCCTGCGTGTCGTGACGGGACAGCAACTGTCGTAGAGCCTAAACATCTCGCTACCGAACACTTCGCGTCGTTTGTCAGCACACAACGCGTCATACAAATGAAATCGCTCGACAAATGCGGCTAGACAGCTTTCGAATGTTGTCAGATTGTCACTGCAATAATTACTAAAGTGACTTAGTACTTTAGAAGCGGAATTAAGAAGAGAAATGTCAGTAAAAAATTGCATAATGGTCACTAATATCTAATTTAATGACACCTGACTGGTGATTGTCTGCACAGTTGTGCAGAGTAAATAATGTAACTGCTAAAACTTTTGAACAAACAAATCTGTGCACTGAAGTTTCTGCGGGGAGCTTAANATTAAGAAGAGAAATGTCAGTAAAAATTGCATAATGGTCACTAATATCTAATTTAATGACACCTGACTGGTGATTGTCTGCACAGTTGTGCAGAGTAAATAATGTAACTGCTAAAACTTTTGAACAAACAAATCTGTGCACTGAGGTTTCTGCGGGGAGCTTAAATCTATATCGAAGTCACCTAAATTTAGTAATTTGGAGCTACAAGAAAATCACACTCCAACATACCAAAAAAAAGGGCTCGATGAATGAGACAGAGGACACGGTATGAGGACGATACACGCCTAATATAGTGAAATTTATCCACTATATGATATAGCGAAACCTCACGTCTCATAAAGGTCTCGGATTACGGTAAGCGTCTAGCTTAGTCACCTTTAAACGCTGCTCAGTACCGCCCGCTTCGTCGTCACCCCGCGTGACTCCTGTAATTTAGTTGAGTCACCGCTTCAATTCATACTTTACGCTTATGTTCATTCTCTAATGTTGTCCAATGTATACGAAAGAGGTAAATATATATGTAACTTCAAACAATATTATATGCAATCTATATTTGTATTTTGTGTAGACAAAGTATTGTTAATAGAATTGAGTAAATATCTTGTATTTGATCATCTATTGTATAATCTGCGATGCGGTGTAACAACTGATTATGCAAGGACTACCCGAGATAAAACTAGCTATAATTTTGCTTTGTTATAATGTATCCTCTCTAGCTACGATTTTTCGCAGGACATGTTACGCCTAAGTGCGTAACCTGTCAGGAAGACCACTCTCGCAGTCTGGCAAATGATCAGGATCACTGACTGGTCAGCCCTAACGGACTAAGCACGGCGGAGAGAGCACTCTCATGTCTTCCTAGGATCCCTCCGCTAAAGCCTTAGCGAAACCACACGGCGACGTCTGCACCCTCGGTCTTTCCAATGTCTGGCGCGT
The DNA here is from genome assembly GCA_001587735.2 of Parhyale hawaiensis. Taxonomy (NCBI): domain Eukaryota; kingdom Metazoa; phylum Arthropoda; class Malacostraca; order Amphipoda; family Hyalidae; genus Parhyale; species Parhyale hawaiensis. The sequence continues at coordinate 19,233,350 of LQNS02276925.1, read as the reverse complement.
AAAGAGGGTTCCTCACGCTAGCCAAAGCAGCTAACCGCTACGACCAACAGTTACTGGCCGCTTAGCACAAGTCGGACGGCCAGCCAGTGATAGCGGAACCATCCGGAGAGGCATCAAATTTCCGCGGCCCCTCAGAGAAGGCAGATTCATGCAAGCCGGATGGCCTGCGAGAGCAGAAGAAGAACCCTGACATAATTGGCGTCAAGGCCGAGAACAGGAAGCTAGAAGTTTCATTGTAAGCTAACGGCAACGCATCGTAGCTTCTGGGCCATTACTTTCCCTATGCGAGCCCATAGTCGTAATGACGAGTAGCACCTGGCAAGATGAATCTTCTTGCGTAAGCTAAGGAGTATGCCGAAACCCTTGGCTTTACTACTGGACAGGCTGAATACAGAGTAGCCTTAAATGCCGTTTAAATGAGCTGGAAGCAGTACAGGCCGAGGAGCGACGGGTAGAAGCCAAACGACAAGCTCAGGCCAGGAAACAACAACGGGCAGAAGCAGAGGAACAACTGAAAACGTCCCAGGCAGCAGAACTAGAAGCACAACGAGAGCATGAGATCAGACCGAGCGTACTCCAAGGGCTAACTATATCTGAACGTACACAAATGATTATACCGCCATCTCCTCCCTTTAACCCTGTTGAGGATCGGATGGATGTGTAGTGATCTATGGGCCACACCTGCAGGCTGACTCTTATCCACAGAGCTATGCGTACTGTTTCGAGATACCTTTTCAAATAACTCGTAGCGAGCGCCTCGAAGTATGTATAGGCCACCGACAGGGTAATTAGACAACAGAGAATATTAATATACTATTAAGAAAGCTCATCCAAGTATAGCAGCAAAACAGGTGCTGCGGCAAACATAAAGTACTTTACCAAAACACTACTGGATCTTACTGGATGTAGTTCGGGCCCTCTTCGGTCCCGGGCCATGCTGAGGCACCGCCCACTTTCGCTCAGCTCATCTCGTTCTGCAATGTCGACGACAGATGACCTGGTCGACGATGCTGTTACTTCCAGAGGGTTGGTAGTAATGAGCGAGCATCGGCCGGTCAGGGACACTAGTTAGAGATTGATCCAGGTTGTCCTTGAATGTCTTATAAGAGCCATGGATCCCTCTCCAATCACGGGGGAGACAGTTGAAGAGGCGAGGTCCACAAATTATATGAGAACTCTCCAACAGTGTCCTAATTCGCGCTGGTGCCCTGGCAGCTTACAGCAAAAGCCCCTCCGGCCACCATCAGTAGTCTGTAAGCTAAGCGCAGCATGGTCCAGCACCTCAGGCACTACCCCATGAGCCATCTTCCAAATATACATGATGATGTATCGCGCCCTCCTCTCTAACGAATATAGGGAAAGCTTCTCCAATCTCTGCCAGTAGTCCAAGCCTTGTAAGCCAGCAATCCTCGTGGTGAACGATCGTTGGACGGCCTCTAATCTCCTGATGGCTCCCACTCTAACCGGACATTAGAGCTGGCAGCAATTTTCTAGGAGAAAGAGGACCAGGGACTTAGAAAGCACGAGCATCACAGATGGGTTGTTGTTGTAGTTACGTAGAGGGTGGATCCGGAGGGGGTCGGGCGTGTGGCGGAAGGTAAGAAAAGGAAGGCAGGGAGCACAAGAAGTCAGTCACAGATAAAAGGTGGGAAGGAGGGCGGTAGGGTGGGCGGGACACTCAAACAGGTGGCTTACGGTGTGGGGGGTGCGGTGGCACTCGGGGCAGGTGTCCGAATCCGCCAGTCCGATCCTATGGCGGTATGACATCAGGGCAGAGCAGAAACCTGAGCGCAACTGTGTTAGAGTGGAACGGGAACGGGATACATGCTTATCCTATCGAACCGCGTACACAGAGAGAGGTAAGAGATGGCAGGATGGCAGGAAACAAAGAAGTAAAAACAGCAACCGTCTTTGAAGATGGTTTCTCGCCGCAGGAACGACAGGAAGCCAGGATGAGAAGGCAGTAGCCTGCCTGACACAGTTTGAGGTGATTGTGCGCACCTCCCTGCCATGGCCGTGCACCACGTCTGGCTACTCGTCTCCCTACACCTCTCAACCAGACATTTGCCCGAATTCATAAACAAAGAAAATTCTATCTTCTTCTAAATATAGTAAAAAAACAAATGCTTCATAGCAAATACTACCGATATTCTTTCATGCTAGTATGCATAACAATTTGCTATTTTTTTCGTGGAAAAGAGAGCAAAAGAGACGATTAGTGTTTTGTTAGCATGATTTCAATTAAGCTTGTGGTGAAGTTCCTTACTGGACCTAGTATTTGATCATTTATATTGTGGGTTTCACTAGTAATTTCGAGTTGGCAACCATGATCAGTTCCCAAGTCTTCATCAACTCAACTTTGAAGCCCTGGATCGGCCACATATTATATTACCATAACATATGCTAGTCAAAAGAATTAGTATCATCTTTTAGTCTGAATGTGTCGATGTACTCATTTAAAAGTAGCACACACTTGCAAAGAATTTTAAGTTATAAATCCCTCCAGACACAATTATATGCCCGAAAGTTAACTAACGGCATTTGCAAAGTAAACTGAACTGACGATAAACATTTTCACACCGTTTCTTGGCTTCCTCAAAGCTGTACCGGATTTTGCAAAGTCCTGACCTGTTTTAATAATTTGCCATCCGAAGTTCGTAGAAGCTTTGTTTATAATGAAATAAAACAAGATTTGTAATGTATTAGTTTATTATGATCTAAGGAAAAACTTTTGTGGCCATGATAGCCCTGTATTCAGCCCCTGTCAGCCTGTAACCGCCCTTGAACCACACTGGAGGCATCTTCTCTCCATTGGAGGCCACAACGCCAAGCATCATCCCAGAGGCAGGATGCTTTGTTGTGGAGACATAACGAACATCAGAGATATCTTGGCCAAAGCTCACAACTCGATCGTTCTGTTTGTTGAAGACAGGATCCACGTGGAAGGTCTTCTCATCTGAGAGAATGATGACTCGATTTCCATGACTTTTCAACTCGTTAAGAAGGCGGAAACATCGCTCTTGGCGCTTTTTGACCATGTCAGCAGTTAGCAGCGGTCTTTTCTAGCCCTTTAAGCTCTTTCCACCTGCACTCTTTACAGCTCTTGATACGGTTGACACAGGAATTGTCTTCGCAAATTCAGTCATTTTGAGTTTCGGATCATTTATAAAGGCTTTTCGAACATTCTTTCGTTGAATAACTTGTCTGCCTTAACGTGGTCGATCTTTGAGGCTTTCATTATTCTTAAGGCTGTTTTCGACCCGTTTCACCGTTGATAAACTGACATTGTGCAACATTACAATGTCAGCTCTCCTTCGCGCGGGTCTGGTGACCTGCGCGAAAGAGAGCTGTTATCTTTATCCTTTTTGTTTCTATTACCAAAAATGCATAAAAATGAGCACTGTTACCAGTTATTATATTATCTAAAATAGGTTGGGAATGAGTCATTGACAATAAATTTCATCAAGTCTTTGAAATGAGTTTCACAATTTGAAAATACAAAGCAGGTCAGGACTTTTGCCAAGCCCGGTATGTACAGGACTTTTCTACATAACGTTCTGACGACAAGATGACGATACTCGTTCTTTTGAGTAGCGTGTGTCATTGCTGTTACGAATGCCTCAAGTCGCATTATTGTACTGTAGGTAATGCTCTTCCTCTGGTCTCATCATCCTCCAGACTGCTAGCAGGCTTTCTATAAACCAATGTAGCTACATGATTCTCTTCAAGTCGGAAAATACGATTGCAGTCATGGGCATGGTCTGAGCGAGCGATGTGGGTTATATACTTGAGTTTTTTTAACATTCATAAATGCCACCATTATGTACGTACAGATATGGGATAAACCAACGCAAGAAATACGGCTACCACCATACCATTAAGAACAGCAAGAAGACATCTGAAGAGAATATCTTTAAAATTTAAAGCATATTCTTCAATTTCTGAGAACTTTCTATTGCTATACATACACCCTCTGAATTTGCTGAAATATTAAACAATTATCTTTGTAGAATATTCTCATTTTTTATGCATACGGCTGAAGGCTTATCATCTCTATCATCGATTATACATCCGGGCCACTGCCTGCGGTACTGCCATGACTGCACACTCTAGTGTGCAGGCTTCCTTCCTTTCACTCCTGCATGCTTGCCAGCCTGCCGTCCCGCGTTTGGTGTGCGTGTAGCCTTCGTGCCCGGTATTGTATTTCCAGGCAGCAGCGTAGGGAAGTGGTGGCAGCTCGAGACGACAGTGCAGTGAAGCTGAAGAGGCGGCTTTAGCTGGTGTAGGGCTGCTTCTGAGGAGGAGAGATCTTTAGCTTAGGAAGCGAGCTAAAGGTCAGACCGTCAGACTGAATTTCCATCCCAACGTCCGGCCAGAATATGCTGAATAGGGCGCAAGCAATTTCCAGGAGCGCGCGAAGATTGGCCAATGCCTGCGCGCAAGTCGTCGCTCGTTGACCACGCTGTCGCGATTTCGGGCTACGCTTCGGAACGGGAGGTGATGAGCATTGCGAGCGCTTTACACAAGCCCGAAGAATATAGGAAAACATCGAAGACATCATACCCCCAACATCATCAACAAATTAACACCACATGAAGGACAGACACACAAGCATAACTGACCATCCAGAAGACAATTAGCTCAACTAAACATTGAACCACTCTACAGAAAACCCACAATACAACCACTAACAACAAAACCGGTCAACCTACATCACAACGGTCTGACGACTTTTTTCAACTGCAAACCCGACAGAAACCTAACTAGATAACCTACCCTAATTGCACCGGCACTGCCCGATTATTCACCTTCCTCCTATTTTCTATTTCATGTTTTTGCCATTTTCCCCTCTAACTACTAACATCACTCCCATTATCGTCTATTTTTCTCCTCTCTTCACCCCACACACCGGAATGCGGTTTACTGCTTTTCCAATGCTGTAGTGATGGTATAAAGATCACTACATATGAATTTCTTGAGCGCTTTACCAGCCGTTTCAATGCATTGGAATATACTGAAGTTGAAGCTGTTTTTACACTTATAGACCTGCTCACACCGAAAGAACGAAGGCTGACCTACATGCTCAATAAGAACTCTGGTGATGGACACTCACACGACCAACCCAGCTGAGCTCTGCGCCAACTTCTACGACTACGACCTGAAACCTAAAAAAGGAAATAATATGTTCCGTTATTTGCTATGCCTGAAACAAGCGTTTCAAGCCTTGCTAAAAAGTTGTATTGAGAGGAGACTAGTTACGATGCATTTCTAGACTTTCTCGCTGATCGAGCCTATTCGACGTTTCCTCCCTTCGCTGCCACCAAAATGCGAGAAAGGGCAGGCAGTACTGTCAAAGACTTGGACGAAAAAAGAAATCGCTTACACGAAGCTCGACCACACACCTCCTTTTATGAGTTCTGCAGAAGCCGTTCCCCTGCATTCTCTCATAATATGAGCCCCTCACGGCCAAGGGCAACACGACCGTCCAAACGGCCAGAACATTCAGCCTCCAGAGCCGTCGCTGCTACGGGTAGTGCATCTAAGCCAAGCTCCCACGGTGGTCTACATAAGTCCAGTGCAAGTAAAAATTCAAGTTACGCCTCACGACGTACACCACCTCTTACTTTCTACTGTTCATATCATTGAGACAACTTCTCTCACGTCAGTAAAGAGTGCTGGTCGCTGTAAAAGAGGCATTTGCAAGAGAGCACCATTGAACGGACCTCGCAGTCTACCTCGCCATCTCAACCTTTGGGGGGTATGACGCAGCTAAACTCCATAACGCTGCCCGAAAATTCGAAAGTTTCTTGCAAACTACCTAAAGTAGCACACCTCCACCGCATCTCCGTGGAGGGCCTTTATCCTACTATTAAGCCCAGAACTTAAACTGGTACTGTCAACCAGCGTCCTGTACAGATCCCACAAGACAGAGCATTAACCCCTATTTTGTGAAAAGAGATTTTATCCCCGACGCAACCATCTCGACACAGGAAATCTCGGTGCGGTTGACAGATACCAGCACCTTTCGAGCACCGCTGGCACGCGTACACTTCAACTGCTCGTACTACTGTGGAAATGTGACAGTAGTAGCTATGGACTACCTAGCTTACGACGTAATACTGGGTAGCGTCCCAGGCATCATGTGCTCCAAAACGCTATTGCCGTATGCTTCAGCGAAGCCCGTCACTCCAGTAAACACAACAGCTGTCAAGAGAACTGAAACGCAGCTTTCAGCCACTAAGAACAGTCCTCTGCCAACTGCAAGGCCCTCGGTCAAGTTGCCCGGTTCGCTACTGCCCGCACGACCCTCTGCTAAAGCTCACAGCCCGCGGCTGAGGCACACGGCTCCTGTCGTAGGACACAGCGGTTGCAACAAAATACGACCCCTCCCACCAGAGAGCACATCCAACGACCAGAGGCACAACACTTCGCTACCGAGTAAGATCCATCGAAAATGGTCGGCTGTTCATCGCCGCGCTCTCAAGAGAATCGCGTTGGCACGCTAACCATCTACAGTCGCGGTCAATGCGATATGTCAGAATTTCTTAAGCACACGCTTCTGCCGCCCTGCAAACTCTGAACTCAACACCCCGGCAACGAAAAAAGAGCACAAAGCGTTTCCCGAGCGCCACAAATCAAGTTGTTGCAGCGCAATTGCAAAGGAAACTTGGCCTGCCGTCGACCATTTCTCTAATATCGAACAAGGCGGAATTGCGAGCGGATCACCACCGGGCCGGTCTTCTGTCTCTCCTCTTGGACATGTCGCGCCGTGCCTCTATCTATCTCGCCATCCTAGCTTAGTCACCCTTATACGCCGCTCAGTACCGCCCGCTTTGTGTACAGAACATTACATCGTTGTCCCGCGCGACGCCTGTAATTTGGTTGAGTCACCGCTTTATTTCATGTTTTACGCTTATGTTCACTCTCTAATGTTGTTCAATGTATGCGAAAGAGCTAAATGCTTGCTTGTGTTACTGCAACTAGTATTATATGAAATTTATATTTGTATTTCTGCGAACAAATTAATGTTTATAGAATTAAGTAACTATCTTGCATTTCATCATGTATTGTATAATCTTCAATACGGTGTAAAACCTGATTTTTCAAAGAATGTCTGAAATAAAACTAGCTAAGATTTTGCTTTGTTTTTGTTTATCCTCTCTAACTACGTTTTTTTCTCGAAAGATAGGTTACGTGACAGGGAGACCGCTCTCGAAGTATGGCAAATGGCCAAGATCACGCAATGGTTAGTCTTAGCGGACTAAAAACGGCGCAAAGAGCAATCCCAGGTCTTCCTAGGATCCCGCGAGAGCTATACGAGACTATCCGCATAGAAGAACGCTGAGAGACGACAATTATGACAGGTTACGGAGTCATTTAGGAAAGAATTCGTGTAGTGAAAATTTCGTCCTGAGTCCAGGAAACGAAGTTTTCGAAAGAAGAAAAGGAAGCATTGCGTAACACAAAGGCGTCCAACGAAGACGTCATGAGCAGTAATGAACATTCGACGTCGGGGAAGAGAGCAGAGCGAGACGGCATGGGCGTCCGACGAAAAACGCGTCCCGAGCAAAACACAAAATTTTCGGTGCTAGGGCAGAGCGAGATATGGACGGCCAGTGCGTCCAACGAAATTTTCTCGACTTGGGCAGAGCATGAAAATCACGCATAGGAATACCTGTGGAGGAGGAGTAAGCGCTGAACAACTGGGAAGGACGCTAGCAAGCGATCAAGCCCAGCGCACGTAAGAAGTTCTTACTTACTAAGAATACAGCACAGGGTTGTAGCCTCGGGGGAAGAAAGGTGTAATGCAAAGGGCGAACGACGAAAATGACGTCATGAGCAGTCACGAACATACGGCGTCAGTGATGAGAGTAGAACGAAACTGCGTGAGCGTCAGAAGAAAACTCAGCCCCGAGCGAGGCACGGAATATTCGGTGCTAGAGCTGAGGGAGCGATGAATGAACGGCAAGTGCATTCGACAAGATTTTCGGGATGTGGCGAGTGCACTAAAATCTCCTAGCGGAAGATTGGAGGAGCAGGCGCAAGAACTGAGCAGCTGACAAGAGCTCGAGCGAGTGCTCAAGACCTTTTAGTGAATGCACAGCATAGTGATACCGCTGACTCATAGAAGGAATAGCGGAGGAGATGTTAGCGCTGAGCGACTGGTAAGAAAGCCTGCGAACTATCAAGACCAGCTACAGCGCGAACAAAGGGCAGGATGCCGCTGAATCATAGGACGAAGGGCGGAGGAGCCGTAAGCGGTGAACCACTGGTAAGAAAGCGAGCGACAATCAGAAGCAGGGCTACCATAAATGCGGAAAAGGCTGGACTTCTTTTCTTTGCTGCTACTGACCACTCACAACAAGGATAAAAATCAACAAAAGGGAATAAAAAGTAAGCAACGCAGTAAAAAAACAAGCACCGATAGAACAAAGTATATTTCAGGTGCAAGCACCAGGCAGGGGAACGCGGGAAATGTGCGAAAAAACGTACTCAGTGAATGCCAGGGACGCAGGTGCCGAACCACTAAATCCACACCAGCTGGAGTAAGTCAGTGCTGGACGCCACAGACTCAGCAGACGAATGGCGTACGAGACACGGCACGCCGGAGAAGGTCAAAGAAATGTACTCGGTGAGAGCGTGGAGCCAACTGGGACGTGTTGCAATCAGGCCTTCGGTGTCACATGTGCTACAGCGGCCTCCAATGCGACACAGGTATGGTGACACCGACGACAACCCTCCTAAATTTTAGGGTTATGAGCTGCGTAACGCTGCCTTTGTTTACAAACATTGACTGTGATGCTCGATAATTAGTATTACAAAATATATGACTGCCATATATTGCTTGATTCCAGCATGTGGAGCACTTTTGTCTAGCTTTCTTAACTTTTTATTCTAAAATACAGCCAAAATAAGGCTCCGCCAGAAATGTATATGTTTAAGCTTGCTAAAAAATTCGCAACACTTAGGGCGCTGAGATCGCACGTCGCATTCACTGCTAGACGGGTAACACTGTGAGAGCTACACCGGCGTCTGATTGCAACACGTCGCTGTGCACTCGCATCCGAGTGGTGCACATCCGCCCTCTGGAGGGCGCACTCTCTATGTCCGACTGGGGCTTGCGGACTTTTCTGATTTTCTTTTACGTATATTAGTCCTTCTTGTTGTATTATCACAGGGAAAATAATACGCGGAATTCCTTGCAATTACTTTACTCTTATTACTCCAATTTAACAGTTAGCTGCCTCGTTACAATAAAGCATTGGAAGTTGAATATTCTCGTTATAGACGCAATAGTTGACGTCAACTAAAACGCCACATAAAAAAAATTGTATTTAAAGAGCGTTCCTCATCAAGATCTTGCCAATTATCCAGAGAAGAGTCTATTTTGTAAATTTATTCTGCAAATATTTCACTCATCGAAGCTCTGGATTACGATAATAAAACAGTTTCGCCGCAGTCGTACCATTTTCTTTTCGAGTTGATGCAGAACAATGTAATTTTGGAACCAATTTTGCTATAGGCAAGCGTTCACAGCCTAAACAAGAAGGAGCTTATTTCAATATTCATTATTTCTTTAAGAGAAATCAGTGTTGCCTGTGGTTACTGGGAAGAACTGGGAAGAAAAATTGAGTTACTCATAATTATTATCTAGTAGTTTTTGCGCAGTTGAAAAAATAAATAAAATAATGTTGAGAATCAGCTAATACAGAGTCGTATACCACGAAATATTATTTCTAAAACCAAATAAAAGCTAGAAAGACACAATACAAGATCAACAGACAGTTTTAGCCATAAGAAATGCACTCACACGAGATAAGCGTTATCGTATTGCTGAGGCGAAAATGTTTGTAGAACAGTGGATGGTACCGGTGACAGCATAAACTGAGCATTATTATTATTATTATTATTATTATTATTATTAAATCACACCAGGCTGGCGACGTAGGAACGGAGAAACTCCATGAGGTTAACAAACCCCCAAGCAACCAACCCAGCGGGTGGAGAAAACAAAAGAATGAAGAAGAAAAAA